>JAACNH010002142.1:0-45809 GCA_019447015.1 Hymenochirus boettgeri
CTGTATCAATAGTTCCCAGTTTGCTGTACCTGTCTCAATAGTCCTGTTTGCTGTAACCTGTATCAACTAGTCCCAGTTTGCTGTACCTGACATAGTCCCATGTGCTGTACCTGTATCAATGGTTACCAGTTTGTGTGTGTCTGTCTATCATTAGTTTCAGTTTTCGGTATCTTCATCACAATAGCCCAGTTTGCTGTACCTGTATCAATAGTTCCAGTTGCGGTTTCTGTATCAAATAGTTTTTGAAGTTTTTTGTGGAATCTATATCAATAGTTCAGTTTGCTGTTCGTATCAATTGTCCCTACTTTTGCCTTACCTGTACAATTGTCCCATTTGCTGTACCTGTATCAATAGTCCAGTTTTGCTTGTAACAGTATACAATAGTCCAGTTTGCTAGTACCTGTAATAAGTTCCAGTTGTGTACCTGGTATCAATTGTCCCAGTTTTTCTGTACCTGTATTCAATTGTCCAGTTTGCTGTACCTGTTTCAATGTTCTAGTTGGCTTGTACGTATCAAGAAGCCAGGTTTGCTGTTCCTGTATCAATAGTCCCAGTTTGCTGTACCTTATCAAGAGTACCAGTTTGCTGTACCTGTATCAAACAAATCCCAGTTTGGCTGTACCTGTATTCAACAGTCCCAGTTTGCTGTAACCGTATCAATTTGTACCAGTTTGCGAGGGTACCTGTATCAATAGTCCCAAGTTTGCTGCTACCTGATCGATAGTTCCAGTTGCGGTACCGTAGGCAATAGTTCCAGTTGCTGTTACCGTATCAATTAGTTCTGTTGCCTGTACTGTATCAATAGTTCCAGGTTTGCTGACCTGTATTCAATAATCCCAGTTTGCTGTTACATGTATCCAATAGCTCCATTTGCTGGACCTGTATCAATAGTCACAGTTTGCTGTACCTGTATAAATAGTCCCAGTTTGCTGTGTACCTGTATCAATAATCCAAGTTTGCTTTTGTACCTGTATCAAAATCCAAGTTTGCGTACTGTATCAATAGTCCCGTTGCTGTTACCTGATCAAAAAGTCCCAGTTTGCTAGTACCTGATCAATAGTTCCAGTTTGCTGCACCTGGATCAATAGTTCCAGTTTGCTCTGACCTGTAACAATTAGTCCCAGTTTGATGTTACTGTATCAATAGTCCAAGTTGCTTTACCTAGTATCAATAATCCAGTTGCTGTAAACCTGTATCATAGTCACCAGTTTGCTGTACCTGAATCAATTAATCCCAGTTTGCTGACCTGTATCAATAGTTCCAGTTTTGCTTGGAACTTATCACTGTCCCAGTTGCTGTAACTGATCAATAGTCACAGTTTGCTGTACCGTATCAATAGTCCCAGTTTGCTGTACTGTATTCAATAGTCCCAGTTTGCTGTACCGTATTCAATAGTCCCAGTTTGCTGTACCTTATCAAATAGTTCCAGTTGTTTACCTGTATCAATAGTCCCAGTTTGCTGTACCTGAATCAATAATCCCAGTTTGCTGTGTACCGTATCAATAGCCCAGTTGCGTTGTGTACCTGAATAAATAATCCCAGTTTGCTGAAGACAGGTATCAATAATCAGTTTTCTGTTACCTGTATCAAAGTCCAGTTTGCTTGTACCTGTATCAATAGTTCCTGTTTGCTGTACCGGTATCAATAGGTCCAGTTTGCTGTACCTGTATCAATAGTCCAGTTTGCGTACCTGTTATCAATAGTACAGTTTTTGCTTTTCTGTATCAATAGTTTCAGTTTTATGTTCGCATCAATAGTTCCAGTTTGCTCTCTCTGTATCAAAGTTAGTTACCGTTTTTTTTGCTGTATCTGTATCAATTTGTCCCACTTTGCTGTACCTATAATCACTGTCCCACTTTGCATGTACATGTATCAATAGTTGCCAGTTTGCTGTACTAGTATCAATAGTACCAGTTTGAGTACCTGTAATAGTTCAAGTTTGCTGTACCTGTATCAATATGTCCCAGTTTTCTGTACCTGTTATCAATTGTCCCAGTTCTTGCCTGTACATGTATCATTAGTTCTAGGTTTAGTTCTAGTGTGATGATACCTGGTATTCATAGGCCCAGTTTGCTGTACCTGTATGAATAGTCCAGTTTGCTGTGTACCTGTATGCAATCGTTCCAGTTTGCTGTACCTGTATTCAACAAATACCGTTTGCTGTACCGTATCAACAGTCCCAGTTTGCCTGTACCTGTATCAATTGTTACCAGGTTTGCGGACCTGTATCAATAGTCCCAGTGTGCTGTACCTGTATCAATAGTTCGTGGGCGGTACCTGTATCAATAGTTCCAGTTTGCTGTGTACCGTATCAATAGTTTCGAGTGTCTTGATGTACCTGTATCAAAGTTCAAGTTTGCTGTGTACCCTGTATCCAATTAATCAAAGTTTGCTGTACCGTATCAATAGCTCCAGTTTGCTTGTACTGTATCAATAGTCACAGTTGCGGAACCTGATCAATAGTCCAGTTTGCTGTCTGTATCAATAATCCCAGTTTGCTGTACGTATCAATAATCCAAGTTTGGCTGTACCTGGATCAATAGTCCAGGTTTGCTGCTACCTGAATCAAAGTCCAGTTTGCTGTATTGTACCTGATCAATAGTTCCAGTTTGCGTGTACCTCTTCTCAATAGTTCCCAGTTTGGCTCTACCTGTAACATAGTCCATTTGCTTGTACCTGTATCAATAGTACCAGTTTGGCTTTAACAGTATAAATAGTCCCAGTTGCTGTACCTGTATCAATAGTCCCAGTTTGCGGTACCTGAATCAATTAATCCAGTTTGCTGTACCTGTATCAATAGTCCAAGGTTTTGCTGTACCTGGATAAATAGTCCCAGTTTGCGTACCTGTATCAATAGTACCCAGTTTGCTTACGGATCAATAGTCCCAGTTTGCGAGCTCCCTGTATCAATAGTTCCAGTTGGTACCCTGGATCAATAGTTCCCAGCAGTTTGCTGTACCTGAATCAATAGTCCCAGTTTGCTGTACCTGTATCAATAGTCCCAGTCTGCTGTACCTGACTCAAATCCCAGTTGCTGGACCTGTACAATAGTCCCAGTTTGCTGTTACCTGATCAATAATTCCCAGTTTGCGGTCCTGTATCAATAGTTACAGTTTGCGTACCGGTATCAATAGTCCAGTTTGCTGTACCTGAATCAAATAATCCCAGTTTGCTTGTAATGAATCAATAATCCAGTTTTGCTGTACCTGATCAATATCCAGTTTCGCTGTAACCTGAATTCAATGAATCCCAGTTGCTGGACTGTATCAATAGTTCCAGTGTGCTGTACCTTTATCAATAGTTCCAGGTTGCTTGTAACTGTATCAATAGTCCCAGTGTGTGTACGGTTTATCAATAGTTCCAGTTAGTTTGCTGTACCTGTATCAATAGTTCCAATGTGCTGTAACCTGTATCAGTAATCTAAGTGTTTTCTGTACCTGTATAATCAGTCCCAGTTTGCTGTACTGGACAATAGTTCCTGTTTGCTCTGTACCGGTATCAATAGTTCCAAGTGGAGTACGCCTGTTATCAATAGTCCCAGTTTGATGTTACATGTTCAATAGTTTACAGTTTGCTGTTCTGTATCAAGATTTTCAGTTTGCTGTATCTGCATCAATAGGTCCAGTTTATGTATGTATCAATAGTCCAGTTTGCTGTATCTGTATCAATTGTTTCCCACTTGCTGTACCTGTATTCAATTGTCCCACTTGCTGTACTGTATCAATAGTTTCAGTTTGCCCTGTACCAGTATCAATAGTCCAGTTTGCCAGACTGTAATAGTTCAGTTTGCTGTACCTGTATCAATTGTCCCAGTTTTTTCGGAACGTATCAATTGTCCAGTATTGTCTTGTAACTGTATCAATAGTTCTAGTGTGCAGGTACCTGTATCAATAGTCCCAGTGTGCTTTACCAGTATCAATAGTCCCAGTTTGCAGACCTGAATAGTTCCAGTTTGCTGTACCTGCTATCAATTGTCCAGTTTCTGTACCTGTATCAATTGTCCCAGTTTGCTGACCTGTATCAATAGTTCTAGTTGCTGTACCTGTATCAATAGCCCAGTTTTGACTGTTACCTGTACAATAGTCCCAGTTTGTGTTACATGTATCAATAGTTTAGTTCGCGTTACCTGTATCATAGTTCCAGTTTTGCTGTACCCTGTATCAATAGTCCCAGTTTGACTGTAACTGTTGAATAGTTCCAGTTTGCTGTTACTGTATCAATAATCCCAGTTGTGATAACCTGAATCAATAGTTCAAGTTGCTGTACGGTATCAATAGTCCCAGTTGCCAAGTACCTGTAAAACAGGTCCCAGTTTGCTGTACCTGTATCAATAGCCCAGTTTGCTTTACCTGTATGAATAGTTTCAAGTTGCTGTACCTGTATCAATAATCACCAGTTTGCTGTACCTGATCAATAGTTCCTGTGTTGCGACCTGTAAAATAGTCCCAGTTTGACTTTGTACCTGTTAGCATAATCTCAGTTTTCTCTTTCTGTACCTGTATCAATAGTTCAGTTGTGTATCCTGTATTAAATAGTTCCTGTTTTGCTTGTACCTGTATCAATGTTCCAGTTGACTGTACCTGTATCAATTAGTCCCAGTTTGCTGTACCTGTATCAATAGTTCTATTGTGTGTACCGTTCAAGAGTTCCAATTTGCTGTACCTGTATTATAAATCTCATTTTCTGTACCTGTAACAACTCCCAGTTCCCAGTTGCATTGTGTACCTGTTATCAATAGTTCCAGTTTGCTGTACCTGTGTCAATTGTCCCAGTTTGCTTACCTGTGGTCCCAGTTGCTGTAACCTGTATCAATAGTTCCAAGTTTGCTGTTTTGTATCAATAGTTCAGTTGCTGTATCTGTATCATAGTTCAGTTTGCTGTATCTGTATCAATTTTCCCACTTTGCTGTACCGTATCATTGTCCCACTTTGCTGTACCGTATGCAAAAGTTCCAGTTTGCTGTACCAGTTCAATAGTCCCAGTTTGACAGTACCGGTAATAGTTCCAGTTTTGCTTGTAACCTGTATCATAGTCCAGTTGCTGTACCTGTTCAATATAGTCCCAGTTTGGCTGTACCTGTATGAATAGTTCCAGTTGTGTACCTGTATCAATAGTCCTAGTTTGATGTACCTGAATCAATTAGTTCCAGGTTGCGGTACCTGTATCATAATCCCATTTGCTGTACGTATCAATAGTCAAGTTTGCTTGTGTACTGTATCAGTAGTCACAGGTTGCGGTACTGATCAATAGTCCCACTTTGCTGTTACCTGCATATAAATTGTCCCACTTTTGATGTACCTGTATCAATAGTGCCTGTTTGCTTACCTGTGTCATAGTCCCAGTTTGCTGTACCTGTATCAAGAGTTCCAGTTTGCTTTTTCTGTATTCAATAGTTTCAGTTTTGCTGTATCTGGTACAATAGTTCCCAGTTTGCTGATCTGTATCAATTTTCCCACTTTGCATTTGTCCTGTATCAATTGTCCCAACTTTGCTGTACTGTATCAAAAGTTCCAGTTTGCTGTACCAGTATCAATAGTCCCAGTTTGCAGTACCTGTAATAGTTCCAGTTTTGCATTGTGTACCTGTATCTAGTCCCAGTTTGCTGTACCTGTATCAATTTTTAGTCCCAGTTGATGTACCTGTATGAATCGTCCAGTTGCTTTTACCTGTATCAATATCCTAGTTTGCGGTACCTGAATCAATAGTTCCAGTTTGCTGACATGTATCAATAATCCCAGTTTGCTGTACTGTTATCAATAGTCCAAGTTGCTGTACTGTATCAGTAGTACCAGTTTTGCTGACCTGTATCAATAGTCAAACTTTGCTTGTACCTGTATTCAATGTCCCACTTTGCTTTGTACCGTATCAATAGTCCAGTTGCGGTAACGTATAAATAGTCCCAGTTTGCAAGTACCTGTTAATAGTTTCCAGTTTGCGGTACCTGATTCAATAGTCCAATTTGCCTGTCCTGTATTAGTAATCTCAGTTTCTGTACCTGTATCAAATAGTCCCAGTGTGCTTGTACCTGGATCAACTAGTTCCGGTTTGCTGTACCGTATACAATAGTACCAGTTTGCTGTGCCTGTAATTCAATAGTCCCAGCTGCTGTGTACCTGTGTCAATAATTACCAGTTTGGCTGTTTGTATCAAGAGTTTCGTTTGCTGTATCTGCATCAATAGTTCCAGTTTGCTTGTTATCTGTATCAATAGTTCCAGTTTGCTTGATCGGTAATCATTGTTCCCACTTTGCTGTACCTGTATCAATTGTCCCACTTTTGGCTGTACCTGTATAAAAAGTTCCAGGTTTGCTTGTTACCGTATCAATAGTCCCAGTTTGAGTACCTGTAATAGTTCTTGTTTTCTGTACCTGTATCAATAGTCCCAGTTTGCTGTACCTGTACAAAGTTCTAGTTTGGTGTTACCTATCAATTAGTGCCAGTTTGGTACCTGTATCAATAGTCCCGTTTTGCTGTACCTTATATAGTTCCCAATTTGCCTGTACCTGATCAAATATCCCATTTGCTGTACCTGACAATGTTCCAGTTTGCTTTACCTGTACAATAGTCCCAGTTTGCAGTACCTGTAAAAGTTCCAGTTTTCTTGGTACCTGTATCACATAGTCCCAGTTTTGCCTGTACCTGTAGAATAGTTCAGTTTGATGTAACTGTATAAATAATCACAGTTGCTGTACCGGATCAATAGGTCCTGTTTGCGTACCTGTTCAATAGTCCTAGTTTGCGGTACCTGTATCAATAATATCAGTTTCTTTACCTGTATCAATAGTCCCAGTTTGGCTGTACTGTATCAATTAGTTCGGTTTGATGCTCACATGTATTCAATAAGTCCCAGTTTGCTGTGCCGGTTGGATCAATAGTCCAAGGCTTGCTGTACCTGTGTCAATAGTCCCAGTTTGCTGTACCTGTACAATAGTTCCAGGTGTTGGGGGGGTGGGTGGGGGGGGGTTTGCGTTTCGGATCAATAGTTTCCGTTGCTGTATCTGTGATCAATAGTTCAGTTGCTGTATCTGTATCAATGGTCCCACTTGCTGTACCTGTATCAATGTCCCCACTTTGGCTTGTACCTGTATCAAAAGTTCCGAGTTTGCTTGTTGTACCAGTATCAATGTCCCAGTTTGCAGTACCTAGTAATAGTTCCAGGTTGATGTACCTATCAAAGTATAGTTGGCTGATCCTGTATCAAAGTCCCAGTTTGCTGTACGGTATCAATAGTCCCAGTGGCTGTACCCTGTATGAATAGTTACAGTTTGCATGTCCTGTATCAATAGTCCTAGTTGCTGTACCTGAATCAATAGTTCCAGTTTGATGTACCGTTCAATTATCCCAGTTTGCTGTACCTGTAATAGTACAAGTTTGCTGTACCTGTAAGTAGCCCAGTGCTGTACCTGATAATAGTCCCAACTTGCTGTTTGTACCTGTATCAATTGTCCCACTTTGCCGTGTGTACCTTGACAATAGTTCCAGTTTACCTATGACAGTACACATAGTCCCAGGTTGGCAGTACCCGTAATAGTTCCAGTTGCTTTACCTGTATCAATAGTTCCAATTTGCTGTACCTGTATCAGAATATCAGTTTTCTGTACCGTATCAATAGTCCAGTTTGCTGTACCTGTATCAATAGTTCCTGTTTGTGTACGTGTATCAATATACCAGTTTGCTGTGCCGTCAATAGTCCCAGCTTGCGCTACCTGTCGTCAATAGTTACAGTTGCTGTGTTTCGTATCAATGTTTCAGGTGCTGTATCTGCATCATAGGTCCAGTTTGCTGTATTCTGTATAATAGTTCCAGTTTGCTGTATCTGTATCAATTGTCCCACTTGCTGTACCTGTATCAATTGTCCCCACTTTGCATGCCATGTATCATAGTTTTCCAGTTTGCTGTACCGGTATCAATTGTCCCCAATTTTGCTGTACCTGTATCAAATTGCCCACTTGCTTTACATTGTAATCAAAGGCCAGTTTTAGCTGTACCAGTATCAATAGTCCCAGTTTGCAGTACCTGTAATAGTTATTGTTTGCTTGTACTGTATCAATAGTCCAGTTTGCTGTGGTAACCTGTATATCAATAGTCCCAGTTTGCTGTTGTACCCTGTATCACTGTTCTAGTTTTGAGTGTACCGTATCATAGTCCAGTTTGGCTGTACTGTATCAATTAGTCCCAGTTTGCGTACCTGTATGAATCGTTCAACTTGTGTGTACCTGTATCAATATTCCAGTATTGCTTTGTCCTTGAATCAATAGTTCCAGTTGCTGAGACCTGCTACATAGTCCCAGTTTGCAGAAGTACTGTAAAAGTTCCAGTTTGCTTGTACCCCTGATTTTTTTTCCCAATAGTCCGCAGTTTGCTGTACCTGTATGAATAGTTCCAGTTTGCTGTACTGTACAATACTCCAGTTTGCTTGTAAATGAATCAAATAGTTCGGTGTGCTGTTTTACAGTATCAATGTCCAGTTTGCTTACCTGTATCAATAATCTCAGTTTTCTGTCCTTATAAATGTCCCATGTTTGCTGTACTGTATCAATAGTTCCGGTTTGGGGGGGGGGTGGGGGCTGTACGTATCAATAGTCCCAGTTTGCTGTACCTGTATCAATAAGTCCCAGTTTGCTGTACCTGTATCAATAGGTACAGTTGCTGTTTCTGATTCAAGAGTTTCAGTTTTTCTGGTATCTGCAGCAATAGTTCCAGTTGCCTTCTATCTGTATCAATAGTTCCAGTTTGCTGTTGTATCTCTGTATCAAATTGTCCCACTTTGCGTACAGGTATCAATAGTCCCAGTTTGCTTGCCTGTATCAATAGTCCCAGCTTGCTGTACCTGTGTCAATAGTCCCAGTTTTCTGTACTGTATCAATAGTTCCAGTTTGCTGTTTCTGATCAATGAGTTTCAGTTTGCTGTATCTGTATCAATAGTTCCAGTTGCTGTATCTGTATCAATTGTCCCAACTTTGATGTACCTGTTATCAAATTGTCCCTTGCCGCACCTGTATCCAAAAGTCCAGGTGCGACCAGTATCAATAGGTCCCCAGTTTGCAGTACCTGGAATAGTTCAGTTTGCTGTACCTGTATCAATAGTTTCTAGTTTGCTGACCTGTCATGTCATCGAACTTAGAGTCCCAGTTTGCTGTACCTGTACTAATAGTCCAGTTTGCTCTGTACCTGTATGAATAGTCCTAGTTGCTTTACGTATAAGTTAGTGCGTACTGAAATCAATAGTTCCAGTTTGCTGTACCTTATCAATAATCCATTGCTGTACCTGTATCAATCCAGTACCTTCAGGATAGTTTGCTGTACCTGTATCCATAGTCCCACTTTGCCTTTGTACCTGTATCAATGTCCAACTTCTGTACTGTACATTCTCCATGCTATTCAAAGTTCCAGTTTCCTGTACCTGTATCCATAGTCCCAGTTTGGCAAGTACCCGTAAATAGTTCCAGTTGCTGTAACCTGTATCAAATAGTTCCAATTTGACTGTAAACTGTATCAGTAATCTCAGTTTCGTACCGGATCATTGTCCCAGTTTGCTGTACCTGTATTCAATAGTTTCCTGTTTGCTGTACCCTGTAATACAATAGTCCCAGTGTTGCTGTGCCTGTATCAATAGTCCCAGCTTGGTCCTGTGTCATAGTTAAGTTTCTGTTTCTGTCAAATAGTTTCAGTTTTGCTGTACTGCCAAGTCAATGTTTCCAGTTTCTGTCTGTTATCGTATCAAATAGTTCCGCGTTTTGCTGATATCTGTATCAATGTCCCACTTTGCTGTACCTGTATCACATTGTCCCACTGCTGTAACCGTCAACATAGTCCAGTTTGGTGTACCGTGTATCCAATTGTCCCCACTTGCTGTAACCTTTAATCAATTGGTTCACACTTTGCGTACCTGTACAAAGTTCCAGTTTGCTGTACTGTATCAATATAAATCCCAGTTTTTGCTGGAACCTGTATCATAGTCAAGTTTGCTCTACCCGGTATCGTAGTCCCAGTTGCTGTAACCTGTTATCAATAGTCCCACTTTGCTGTAACTGTATCAATTGTCCCACTTTGCTGTACCTGTATCAATAGTTCCAGTTTTCTGTACTGTAATCCAATAGTCCAGTTTCAGTACCTCGTATAGTTCCAGGTTTGCTGTACCTGTATCAATAGTTCCAATTTGCTGTAACCTGTACAGTTAATCTCAGTTTTATGACCTGTCTCATAATAGTCCCCCAGTTCTGTTGTACCTGTATCAATAGTTCACTGTTTGCCTGTACCTGTTATCATAGCCAATGAGTGCCCATTAGCTTGCTAATCAAGTCGCCAGTTGTCTGTACATGTGTCATAGTTTTACGTTTCTTTGTGTTTCTGTATACAATAGTTTTCATTTGCTGTATCTGCATCAATAGTTCCAGTTTGCTGTATCTGTATCAATAGTTCCATTTGCTGTAATCTGTATCACATTGTCCCACTTTGCTGTAACCTTGTATGCAAATTGTACCCATTTGCGTGTACCTGTATCAATAGTTACAGTTTGCTGTACCGACCCCCCCCTCAATTGTTCCCATTTGCTGTACCTGTATCAATTGTCCCAAACTTTGCGTGACCTGTATCAAAGTTCCGTTTGACGTGACCAGTATCACATAGTTCCCAGTTCTGCAGAGTACCTGTATAGTTCTTGTTTTGGCCTGTAACCTGTATCCATAGTCCCACGTTTTGCTGTACCGTTCAATAGTCCCAGTTTGTGCAGTACCTGTAATAGTTCTTGGCTTGTTTGTACCTGTTAGCAATGAGTACCAGTTTTGCTTGT
Organism: Hymenochirus boettgeri; assembly: GCA_019447015.1. Taxonomy (NCBI): domain Eukaryota; kingdom Metazoa; phylum Chordata; class Amphibia; order Anura; family Pipidae; genus Hymenochirus; species Hymenochirus boettgeri. The sequence goes on from JAACNH010002142.1 coordinate 10,792, forward strand.
ACTGTAATCAATAGTCCCATTTTGCTGTACCTGTAATCAATAGTTTCTAGTTTGCTGTACCTGTATCAATAGTTCCAGTTTTGCTGTACCTGTAATCAATAGTCCGCTTTGCTGGTACCTGTATGAATGTTTCCAACTTGCTTTACCTGTGACACTATTCCAGTTTGCTGTCCTGAATCAATAAGTTCCAGTCTTGTGTACCGTATCAATGTCCCCGTTTGCCAGTTACCTGTAAAAGTTCAGTGGCTTGAACCTGTATCAAATAGTCCCAGTGCTTTTTTTTTGCTGTAACCTGTAGAATAGTTCCAGTTGCTGTACCGTATAATAATCCCAGTTTGCTGTAACATGAATCAATATTCCTGTTGTCTGGTACCTGTATCAATAGTCCCCAGTTTGCTGTACCCTGTATCATAATATCAGTCAGTTCTTCTGTATATAGAATAGTCCCCAGTTTGCTGACCTGTATACATAGTTCCGTTTGCCTGTACTGTATCAATAGTCCCAGTTTGCTGTACCGTATCAAGTCCCATTGTGTCCTGATGTCACAGGCTGTCTGTATCAATAGTACAGTGTGCTTCGTTTCTGCATCAATAGTTTCAGTTCTCTTCTGAATCAATAGTTCCAGTTTGTTTGCTCGTATCTGTATCAATGTTCAGTCCCTTTGCGATGCCGTATCAATTGTCCACACTTTTGCTGTACTGTATCATGTCCCACTTTGCGTCAGTATCATAGTCCGGTTCATACTAAAGTTCCAGTTTGCTTACCTGTATCAACTTTCCCAGTTTGTCATGTTACCTGTATCATGTCCCAGTTTGCTGTACCTGTATCAATTTCTAGTTTGCTTCTGTTAAACTGCTCCTTTCAAGTGTCCCGTTTGCTGTACCTGTAGTAATAGTTTCTAGTTTTGCCTGTACCTGTATCAATAGCTCCCGTTTGCTGTACCTGAATCATAGTCCGTTTGCCTGTACCTGTTATCATAGTCTCAGTTGGCAGTACCTGTACATAATCCCGAGTTTGCTGTACTGTATCATAGTTTCCATTGATGTTACCTGTTCAATATCTCATGAGTACCTTAAGTTCGGTGCTGTACCTGTATCATAGATTCTGTCCGTCAATAATTCAGTCTGTACCTATCATCGTATCTAAGTATTATTCCTGTTTGCTGTGACCGTACAATATTCCCGTTTCCTGTACCTGTTCAATAATCTCATTTTCTGTACCTGTATCAATGTCCCAGTTTGCTGTACCGGTATCATAGTTTTCCTGTTGCTGTACCGTATCAATAGTCCCAGTTTCGTACCTGTATCATATAGTCCCAGTTGATGTAACCTGTATCAATAGTTAGCAGTTTGCTGTTTCTGTATCAATAGTTTCAGTTTTTCTGTATCTCATCAATAGTTCCAGTTTGCTCTATCCTTTATCAATAGTTACCAGTTTTGCTGTATCTGTATAAATGTCCCACTTTGCTGTACCTGTATCCAATTGTCAACTTTGCTGTACTGTACATAGTTCCAGTTTTGCTGACCCAGTTCAATAGGTTCCCGTTTTGCAGACTACTAGTATCCAGTTTGTGTACAACCGTTGCTTTGTCCTCGTATTTTCATGTACCTGATCATTGTATGTTCGGTACCTGTATCAATTGTCCCAGTTTTTATCGTGTACCTGTATCAATTTCCCCGATTTGCTGTACCTGTATCAAGTTCCAGTTTGCTGGTACCGTATCACGATCCCGTTTGACTGTACCTGTATCAAACATTGACCAGTGGCTAGTTAATGAGGCCTTGTGTTACCTGTATCCAATGTCCCCAAGTTTGTGCCGGTACCTGTATCATAGTCCTTCCGTTTGCTGTACCTGTAATCAATAGTTCAGTTTGCGTTGTCACCTGTATCATAGTTCCAGGTTTGCTGTAACCGTATCAGATCAGTTTCTGTATGTTAAGCTCGTTTTTTACCTGTATCATATCCCTTGCGACCTTAAAGTCGTTGACTGACTGTACAATATAATATCCAAGTGCTGTACCGTTATTCCCAGTTGCTGTAACCTGTATCAATTCATTGCGTACCTCGCAATGCCAGTTTTGTACCTGTTATCAATAGTCCCAGTTTGCTGTACTGATTCAATAGTTCCAGTTTGCTGTACTGTATCCTATAGTCCAGTCATTTGCTGTACCTGTCATCATATCCCAGTTTGCTGTACCGATATCAATAATCCCAAGTTTGCTTTCCAGTATGATGTACCTGTATCAATAATACCAGTATGATGTACCTGTATCAAAAAAAATTCCATATCAATAATCCTACTATAATGTACCTGGATCAATAACCCCAAAATACTGCGCCTGTATCAAGAATGTCAGTTTGCTGTACCTGTGTCAATAACCCCCAGTTTGCTGTATCTGTATAAATAATGCCAGTTTGCTGTACCTGTATCAATAATTCCCGTTTGCTGTATCTGTATCAATAATTCCAGTTTGCTGTATCTGTATCAATAATCCCAGTTTGCTGTACCTGTATCAATAATTCCAGTTTGCTGTACCTGTATCAATTGTCCCAGTTTGCTGTACCTGAATCAATAGTTCTAGTTTGCTGTATCTGTATCAATAGTTCCAGTTTGCTGTATCTGTATCAATAGTTCCAATTTGCTGTACCTGTATCAATTGTCCCACTTTGCTGTACCTGTATCAATTGTCCCACTTTGCTGTACCTGTATCAATAGTTCCAGTTTGCTGTACCTGTATCAATAGTCCCAGTTTGCAGTACCTGTAATAGTTCCAGTTTGCTGTACCTGTATCAATAGTTCCAATTTGCTGTACCTGTATCAATAATTTGCTGTACCTGTATCAATAATCTCAGTTTTCTGTACCTGTATCAATAGTCCCAGTTTGCTGTACCTGTATCAATAGTTCCAGTTTGCTGTACCTGTCAATAGTCCCAGTTTGCTGTACCGTGTCAATAGTCCCAGTTTGCTGTACCTGTATCAATAGTTCCAGTTTTGCTTGTTCTGTATCACTCGTTTTCCAGTTTGCGTACTGTATCAATTTCCAGTTGCTGTGTGTAATCTGTATCAATTGTCCCATTTGCTGTACCGTATAATTGTCCTTTGCTGACCTGTATCCATAGTTCCCAGTTTGCTGTACCAGTATCATAGTCCCAGTTTGCAGTTACCTGTATAATAGTTCCCAGTTTGCTTGTACCTGTATCAATGTCCCAGTTTCTTACTGTATCCATAGTCCCCAGTTTGCTGGTACCTGTTATCAATAGTTTCTAGTTTGCTGCTTACCTGTATCAAGTCCCAGTTTGCTGACCTGTATCAATAGTCCCAGTTTTGCTGTACCTGTATCAATAGTTCCAGTTTGCTGTACCTGTATCAAACAATCCCAGTTTGCTGTACTTATCAAAGTCCCAGTTTGTGTACCTGTATTAATTGTACAGTTTGCGGTACCTGTATCAATAGTCCAGTTTTGCTGTACATGTATCAATAGTTCCAGTTTGCGGTACCTGTATCAATAGTTCCAGTTTTGCTGTACCTGTATCAATATTCTATTTGCTGTACCGTATCAATAGTTCCAGTTTGCTGTACCTGTACAATAATCATCCAGTTTGCTGTACCTGTATCAATAGTCTCCCAGTTTGCTGGTACCTGTATCAATAGTCACAGTTTGCTGTACCTGTATCAATAGTCCCAGTTTGCTGTACCTGTATCAATTAATCCCAGTTTGCTGTACCTGTATCAATAATCCCAGTTTGCTGTACCTGTATCAATAGTCCAGTTTGCTGTTACCTGATCAATAGTTCCCAGTTTGCTGTACCTGTATCAATAGTTCCAGTTTGCTGCACCGTATCAATAGTCCATTTGTCTACCTGTAACAATAGTCCCAGTTTGCTGTACCTGTATCAATGGTCCAGTTTTGCTTTTACCCGTATCAAAGTCCCAGTTTGCTGTACCGTCATAGTCCAGTTGCTGTCCGAATCATAATCCCAGTTTGCTGTACCTGTCATCAATAGTTCCAGTTTGCTGTTTACCGTGTATCAATCCGTCCCAGTTTGCTGTACCTGTATCAATAGTCCCAGTTTGCTATACCTGTATCAATAGTCCAGTTTGCTCTACCTGTATCAATAGTCCCAGTTTGCTGTACCTGTATCAATAGTCCCAGTTTGCTGTACCTGTATCAATAGTTCCAGTTTGCTGTACCTGTATCAATAGTCCCAGTTTGCTGTACCTGAATCAATAATCCCAGTTTGCTGTACCTGTATCAATAGTCCCAGTTTTGCTGTACCTGAATCAATAATCCAGTTTGCTGTACCTGTATCAATAATCTCAGTTTTCTGTACCTGTATCAATAGTCCCAGTTTGCTGTACCTGTATCAATAGTTCCTGTTTGCTGTACCTGTAATGTCCATTGCTGTACCTGTATCAATCGTTCCCAGTTTGCTGTACCTGTATCAATAGTTACCAGTTGCTGTTTCTGTTCATAGTTTCTTCTGTATCTTCATCAATAGTCCAGTTTGCTGTACCTGTATCAATAGTTCCAGTTGCTGTTTCTGTATCAATAGTTTCAGTTTGCTGTATCTATATCAATAGTTCCAGTTTGCTGTATCTGTATCAATTGTCCCACTTTGCTGTACCTGTATCAATTGTCCCACTTTGCTGTACCTGTATCAATAGTTCCAGTTTGCTGTACCAGTATCAATAGTCCAGTTTGCAGTACCTGTAATAGTCCCAGTTTGCAGTACCTGTAATAGTTCCAGTTTGCTGTACCTGAATCAATAGTCCCAGTTTGCTGTACCTGTATCAATAGTTCCAGTTTGCTGCACCTGTATCAATAGTTCCAGTTTGCTCTACCTGTAACAATAGTCCCACGTTTGCTGTACCTGTATCAATGGTCCCAGTTTGCTTTACCAGTATTATCAATAATCCCAGGTGCTGCTAACTGTATCAATATCCCATTTGCTGTACTGTATACTCACAGTGCTTGTACCTGTATCAATTCCGTTGATGCTGTACCTGTATCAATAGTCCCAGTTTGCTGTACCTGTATCATAGTTCCCAGTTTTGCTTACCTGTATCAATAGTCCCAGTTTGCTGTACCTGTATCAATAGTTCCAGTTTGCTGTAACCTGTATCAATAGTCCCAGTTTGCTGTACCTGTATCAATATCCAGTTTTGCTGTACCTGTATCATAGTCCCAGTTTGCTTTACCTGAATCAATAATCCCAGTTTGCTGTACCTGTATCAATAGTCCCAGTGTGCTGTACCTGTATAATCCATTGCACGTATCAATATCCTCAGTTTGCTGTACCTTATCAATAGTCCCAGTTTGCTGTTACCTGTATTCAATAGTTCCTGTTTGCTGTACCTGTATCAAATAGTCCCAGTTGCTGTACCTATCAATAATATCCCAGTTTGCTTTGCTGTACCTGTATCAATAGTTACAGTTTGCGTTGTCTGATCATCAATAGTTTCAGTTTCTGTATCTGTCATCAATAGTCCCAGTTTGCTGTGTACCTGTGTATCAATAGTTCCAGTTTGCTGTTTCGTATCATAGTTTTCAGTTTTGCTGTATCTATATCAACTAGTTCAGTTTGCTGTATCTGTACAATTGTCCCACTTGCTGTACTGTATCAATTGTCACTTTGCTGTTTACTGTATCAATAGTTCCAGTTTGCTTTGTACAGTTCAATAGTCCCAGTTTGCGTACCTGATCAATAGTTCAGTTTGTTGTACACTGTATCAATGTGTCCCAGTTTTTCGGTTACCTGTATTCAATGCGTCTTCCAGGTTTGCTGTACCTGTATCAATAGTTCTAGTTTGCTGTACCTGTATCAATAGTCCCAGTTTGCTGTACCTGTTCAATAGTCCCCAGTTTGCTGTGACCTGTATCAATAGTCCAGTTTGCTGTACCTGTAATCAATCCCAGTTGCTGTACCTGTACAAACAGTCCCAGTTTGCTGTACCTGTATCAATTGTGCAGAGTTTGTGGTACCTGTATCAATAGTCCCAGTTTGCTGTACCGTATCGATAGTTCAGTTTGCGACCTGTATCAATAGTTCCAGTTTGCTGTACCTGTATCAATAGTCTAGTGCTGTGACCTGTATACAATAGTCCAGTTTGCTGTCCCTGTATCAATAATCCCAGTTTGCTGTACCTGTATCAATAGTCCAGTTTGCTGTACCTGTATCAATAGTCACAGTGGCTGTTACCTGTATCAATAGTCCAGTTTGCCTGTACCTGTATAATTAATCCCAGTTTTGCTGTACCTGTATCAATAATCCCAGTTTGAGTACCTGTATCAATAGTCCCATTTGCTGTACCTGAATCATATTCCCAGTTTGCTGTACCTGTATCAATGTTCCAGTTTTGCTGCACCTGTATCAATAGTTCAGTTTGCTCTACCTGTAACAATAGTCCCTGTTTGCTTTGTACCTGTATCAATCGTCCAAGTTTCCAGTTATCCAGTGTGCTGTACCTGTATCATACCCAAGTCCCAGTTTGCTGTACCTGAATCAATAATCCCAGTTTGATGTACCTGTATCACATAGTTTCCAGTTTGCTGAACTGTATCATAGTCCCAGGTTGCTGTACCTGTATCAATAGTCCAGTTTGCTGTACCTGTATCAACAGTTCCCAGTTCCCAGTTTGCTGTACCTGTATCAATAGTCCCAGTTTGCTGTACCGTATCAATAGTCCCAGTTGCGTACTTCAATTAGTTCAGTTTGCTGTACCTGTATCAATAGTTCCCAGTTGCTGTACCTGAATCAATAATCCCAGTTTGCTGTACCTGTATCAATAGTCCAGTTGCTGTAACCTGAATCAATTAAGTCCCAGTTGCGTGTACCTGTATCACTAATCTCATGTTTCTGTACCTGTATCAATAGTCCCAGTTTGCTGTACCTGTATCAATAGTTCCCGTTTGCTGTACCTGTATCAATATCCCAGTTTGCTGTACCTGATCAACTGTCCAGTTTGCTGTACCTGTATCAATAGTACAGTTTGCTGTTTCTGTATCAATAGTTTCAGTTTTCTGTATCTTCATCAATTCCAGTTTGCTCTATCTGATCACTAGTTACAGTTTGCGTTCTGTATCAATTGTCCCACTTTCTGGTCTGTACCTGTATCAATTGTCCCACTCTTGCTGTACCTGTATCAATAGTCCAGTTTGGCTGTTACTAGTATCAATAGTCCCAGTTTGCCCAGTACCTGCAGATAGTTCCTAGTTGCTGTGACCTGTATCATTGTCCCAGTTTCTTACCTGTATCAATGTCCCAGTTTGCTGTACCTGTATCAATAGTTAGTTTTGCTTGTTAACATGTATTAATAGTCCCAGTTTGCTGTACCTGTATAAATAGTCCCAGTTTGCTGTACCTGGATCAATAGTTTCCAGTTTGCTGTACCTGTATTCAACAATCCCAGTTTGCTGTACCTGTATCAATCAAGTCCCAGTTTGCTGTACCCTGTATCAATTGTCCAGTTTGCGTACCTGTATCAATAGTCCAGTTTGCTGTACCTGTATCATAGTTCCAGTTCATGCGGTACCTGTATAAAATAGTTCCAGTTTGTGTACCTGTATCAATAGTTATCAGTTGCCTGTACCGTATCAATAGTTCCAGTTTGCTGTAACTTGGACCTGTATCAATAATCCAGTTTGCTGTACCTGTATCAATAGCTCCAGTTTGTGTCCTGTATCAATAGTCACAGTTTGCTGTACCTGTCAATAGTCCCAGGTTGCTGTACCTGTATCATATCCCAGTTTGCGTACTGTATCATAATCCAGTTTGCTGTACCTGTCTACAATAGTCCCAGTTTGCTGTACCTGAATCAATAGTCCCAGATTGCTGTACCTGTATCAATAGTTCCAGTTTGCTGTGTACCTGATCAATAGTTCCAGTTTGCTCTAATCTGAACAATAGTCCCAGTTTGCTTTGTTACCGGTATCAATAGTCCCAGTTGCTGTACAGTTCAATAGTCCCAGTTTGCTGTACCTGTATCAATAGTCCAGTTTGCGTACCTGAATCAATAATGTCCCAGTTTTGCTGTACCTGTATCAATAGTCCCAGTTTGCTGTACCTGTATCAATAGTCCCAGTTTGCTGTACCTGAATGTTTCAATAGTCCAGTTGTTGTACCCTGTACAATAGTCCCAGTTTGCTGTGTACCTGTATCAATAGTTCCCAGTTGCTGTACCGTATCAATAGTCCCAGTTTGCTGTACCATGAATCAATAGTTCCAGTTGCTGTACCTGTATCATAGTCCCATTGCCCAGTTGTCTGTAACTGAATCAATACCAGTTTGCTGTACCTGTATCAATAGTCCCAGTTTGCTTGTAACTGAATCAATATCCCAGTTTGCGTGTACTGTATCAAATAGTTCCAGTTTGCTGTACCTGATCATGTCACAGTTTGCTGTACCTGATCAATAATCCAGTTGCTGTACTGAATCAATATCAGTTGCTGAACTGTATATAGTCCCAGTTTGCTGTACTGAATCTAATCCATTTGCGTGTACCTGTATCAATAGTTCCAGTGTGCTGTACCTGTATCAATAGTTCCAGTTTGCTGTACCTGTATCAATAGTCCCAGTTTGCTGTACCTGTATCAATAGTTCCAGTTTGCTGTACCTGTATCAATAGTTCCAATTTGCTGTACCTGTATCAGTAATCTCAGTTTTCTGGTAACTGTATAAATAGTCCCAGTTTGCTGTACCTGTATCAATAGTTTCCTGTTTGCTGTACCTGTAATAGTCCCAGTTTGCTGTACCTGTATCAATAGTCCCAGTTTGCTGTACCTGTGTCAATAGTTACAGTTTGCTGTTTCTGTATCAATATTTTCAGTTTGCTGTATCTGCATCAATAGTTCCAGTTTACTGTATCTGTATCAATAGTTCCAGTTTGCTGTATCTGTATCAATGTCCCACTTTGCTGTACCTGTATCAATTGTCCCACTTTGCTGTACCTGTATCAGTTCCAGTTGCGTACCATATCAATAGTCCAGTTTGCGACCTGTAATGTTCAGTTTGCTGTACCTGGTATCAATGTCCCCAGTTTTCTGTACCTGTGATCAATTGTCCCAGTTTGCTGTACCTGTATCAATAGTTCTAGTGTGCTGACCTGTAGCAATAGTCCCAGTTTGCTGTACCAGTATCAATAGTCCCAGTTTGCAGTACCTGTAATAGTTCCAGTTTGCTGTACCTGTATCAATTGTCCCAGTTTTCTGTACCTGTATCAATTGTCCCAGTTTGCTGTACCTGTATCAATAGTTCTAGTTTGCTGTACCTGTATCAATAGTCCCAGTTTGCTTGTAACCTGTATCAATAGTTCCAGTTTGCTGTACCTGTATCAATAGTTCTAGTTGCTGTACCTGTATCAAGTTCAGTTTGCTTTACCGATATAGTCTAGTTTGCTGTACCTGTATGAATAGTTTCAGTTTGCTGTACTGTATCAATAATCCCAGTTTGCTGTACCTGAATCAATAGTTCCAGTTTGCTGTACCTGTATCAATAGTCCCAGTTTGCAGTACCTGTAAAAGTCCCAGTTTGCTGTACCTGTATCAATAGTCCCAGTTTGCTTTACCTGTATGAATAGTTCCAGTTTGCTGTACCTGTATCAATAATCCCAGTTTGCTGTACTGAATCAAAGTTTCTGTTTGCTGTAACTGTATCATAGTCCCAGTTTGCGTGACCTGTATCAATAATCTCAGTTTCTGTACCGTATCAATAGTCCAGTTTTGCTGTACCTGTATCTAATAGTTCCTGTTTGCGTTCCTGTATCAATACGTCCCAGTGTTTGCTGTACCTGTATCAATAGTCCAGTTGTGGGACCTGTATCAATAGTTCTTGCTGTACCTGTAGCAATAGCCAAATTGCTTTCTGTTTTTCTGTACCTGTACCATAGTCCACCAGTTTGCGTACCTGTATCAATAGTTCCAGTTTGCTGTACTGTGTCAATTGTTCCATTTGCTTTACTGTGTCAATAGTTCCCAGTTTGCTGTACCTGTATCAATAGGTCAGTTGTGTTTCTGTATCAATAGTTTCAGTTTTGCTGTACTGTATCAATAGTTCCAGTTTGCTGTATCTGTATAATTTTCCACTTTGCGTACCTGTATCAATTGTCCCACTTTGCTGCTACCTGTATCAAAAGTTCCAGTTTGCTGTACCAGTATAAATGTCCCCAGTTTGCCAGTACCTGTAATAGTCCAGTTTGCTGTACCTGATCAATAGTCCCAGTTGCTGTACCTGTTCAATAGTCCCATTTGCGTTCTTGTACCTGTATGAATAGTTCCAGGTTGCTGTACCTGTATCAATAGTCCTAGTTGTGTACCTGAATCAATAGTTCCAGTTTGCTGTACCTGTATCAATAATCACCAGTTTGCTGTACCTGATCAAAGTCAAGTTTGCTGACTGTATCAGTGTCCCAGTTTGCTGTACCTGTATCATAGTCCCATTTGCTTACCTGTATCAATGTCCCTTTGCTTGACCTGTATCAATAGTTCCAGTTTGCTTTACTGTTGTCATAGTCCAGTTGCTGTAACTGTATCAATAGTTCCAGTTTGCTGTTTCTGTATCAATAGTTTCAGTTGTGTATCTGTATCAAAGTCTCAGGTGCTGTATCGGTATCAATTCCCACTGTGTGTAACTGTATCAATTGTCCCACGTTTGCTGTACTGTATCAATAGTTCCAGTTTGCTGTACCGTATCAATGTCCACTTTGCTCGTACCTGTAAATAGTTCCAGTTTGCTGTACCTGTATCAATAGTCCCAGTTTGCGTACCTGTAATCAAAGCCCAGTTTGGCTTTTACCTGTATTAGTCCAGTTTGCTGTACCTGTATCAATAGTCCTAGTGGTGATGCTGTACCTGAATCAATAGTTCCAGTTTTGCTGTACCGTATTATCAGTTTGCTACGTATCATCGTCCAAGTTGATGTACCTGTAATCAGTAGTCCCAGTTTGCTGTACCTGTATCAATAGTCCACTTTGGTGTACCTGTATCAATTGTCCCACTTGCTGTACCTGTATCAATAGTTCCAGTTTGCTTGTACCTGGATCCATAGTCCCAGTTTGCAGTACCTGTAATAGTTCCAGTTTGCTGTACCTGTATCAATAGTTCCAATTGCTGTACCTGTATTAGTTATCTCAGTTTCTGTACCGTATCAAATAGTCCCAGTTTTGTACCTGTATCAATAGTTCCTGTTTGCTGTACCTGTATAATAGTCCCAGTTTGCTGGCCTGTATCCTAGTCCCAGCTTTGCTACCTGTGTCAATAGTTACAGTTGCTGTTTCGTATCAATAGTTTCAGTTTTGCTGTATCCTGCATCAATAGTTCAGTTTGTGTATCTGTATCAATAGTTTCAGTTTGCTGTCTCGTACAAATTGTCCACTTTGCTGTACCTGTCATTGTCCACTTTGTGCTGTACCTTATCAAAGTTCCAGTTTGCTGTACCAGTATCAATAGTCCAGTTTGGCAGTACCTTGTCAATAGTCCAGTTTGATGTACGTTATCAATAGTCCAGTTGCTGTACTGTATCAATAGGTTATAGTTTGCTTTCTTTGATGGTACTGTATCAATAGTTCCAGTTTGCTGTACCTGTATCAATAGTCCCAGTTTGCTGTACCTGTATGAATAGTTCCAATTTGCTGTACCTGTATCAATAATCCCAGTTTGCTGTACCTGAATCAATAGTTCCAGTTTGCTGTACTGTATCAATAGTCCCAGTTTGCAGTACCTGTAAAGTTCCAGTTTTCTGTACCTGTATCAATAGTCCCAGTTTGCTGTACCTGTATGAATAGTTCCAGTTTGCTGTACCTGTATCAATAATCCCAGTTTGCTGTACCTGAATCAATAGTTCCTGTTTGCGTGTCTGTATCCATAGTCTAGTTTGACTGTAATCAATAATCTCAGTTTTCTGTACCTGTATCAATAGTCCAGTTTGCTGTACCTGTATCTAATAGTTCCGTTTGCTGTACTGTATCAATAGTCCCAGTTTGCTGTGCCTGTATCAAATAGTCCCAGCTTGCTGTACCTGTGTCAATAGTCCAGTTTGCTGTACTGTATCAATAGTTCAGCGTTGCTGTTTCTGTATCAATAGTTTCAGTTTGCTGTATCTGTATCAAAGTTCCCAGTTTGCTTGTATCTGTATCAATTGTCCCACTTTGTTTGTCTTACCTGTATCAAGTCCCACTTTGCTGTACCTGTATCAAAAGTTCCAGTTTGCTGTACCAGTATCAATAGTCCCAGTTTGCAGTACCTGTAATAGTTCAGTTTGCTGTACCGTATCAATAGTTCTAGTTTGCTGTACCTGTATCAATAGTCCCAGTTTGCTGTACCTGTATCAATAGTCCCAGTTTGCTGTACCTGTATGATAGTTCCAGTTTGGCTGTACCTGTTATCAATAGTCATAGTTTGCTGTACATGAATCAATTAGTTCCAGTTTGCTGTACCTGTATCAATAATCCCAGTTTGCTGTACCTGTATCAATCTGTCCACAGTTTGCTGTACCCTGTATCAGATTAGTCCAGTGTTGCTGTACTGTATCAATATTCCCACTTTGCTGTACCTGTATCAATGTCCCCACTTTGCTGTACCTGTATCAATAGTTCCAGTTTCCTGTACCTGTACCATGTCCACAGTTTGCAGTACCCGTAATAGTTCCAGTTTGCTGTACCTGTATCAATAGTTCCAATTTGCTGTACCTGTATCAGTAATCTCAGTTTTCTGTACCTGTATCAATAGTCCCAGTTTGTGCTGGTACCTGTATCAATAGTTCCTGTTTGCTGTACCTGTACAATAGTCCCAGTTTGCTGGCCTGTATGTATCAATAGTCCCAGCTTGCTGTACCTGTGTCAATAGTTTACAGTTTGCTGGTTCTGTATCAATAGTTTCAGTTTGAGATCTGCATCAATAGTTCCAGTAGTTTGCTGTATCTGTATCAATAGTTCAAGTTTGCGTATCTGTATCAATTGTCCCAATTTGCTGTACCTGTATCAATTGTCCCACTTGCTGTACCTGTATCAATAGTTCCAGTTTGCTGTACCGGTATCAATGTCCCACTTGCTGGAACTGTCATCAATGTCTCCCTTGCTGTACCTGTATCAAAAGTTCCAGTTATGCTGTACCAGTATCAATAGTCCCAGTTGCAGTCTGTATAGTTCTGTGCTGTACCTGTATCAATATTTCCCAGTTTGCTGTACCTGTATCAATAGTCCCAGTTTGCTGTACCTGTATCAATAGTTCTAGTTTGCTTGTACCTGTATCAATAGTTCCAGTTTGCTGTACCTGTATCAATAGTCCCAGTTTGCTGTACCTGTATGAATAGTTCCAACTTGCTGTACCTGTATCAATAATCCCAGTTTGCTGTCCCTGAATCAATAGTTCAGTTGGCTGTACCTGTATCAATAGTCCCAGTTTGCAGTACCTGTAAAAGTTCAGTTTGCTGTACCTGTATCAATAGTCCCAGTTTGCTGTAACTGTATGAATAGTTCCAGTTTGCTGTACCTGTATCAATAATCCCAGTTTGCTGTACCTGAATCAATAGTTCCTGTTTGCTGTACCTGTATCAATAGTCCCAGTTTGCTGTACCTGTATCAATAATCTCAGTTTTCTGTACCTATATAAATAGTCCCAGTTTGCTGTACCTATCAAGTTCCTGTTTGCTGTACCTGTATCAATAGTCCCAGTTTGCTGTACCTGTATCAATAGTCCCCATGTTGCTGTAACCGGATCAATAGTTACAGTTGCTGTTCTGTATCAATAGTTTCAGTTTTCTGTATCTGCATCAATAGTTCCAGTTTGCTCTATCTGTATCAATAGTTCCAGTTTGCTGTATCTGTATCAATTGTCCCACTTTGCTGTACATGTATCAATGTCCAGTTTGCTGTCCTGTATCAATAGTCCAGCTTCTGTACCGTGTCAATAGTCCCAGTTTGCTGTACCTGTATCAATAGTTCCAGTTTGCTGTTCTGTATCAATAGTTTCAGTTTGCTGTATCTGTAGTCATAGTTCCAGTGCTGTATCTGTATCAATTGTCCCACTTTGCTGTACCTGTACAATTGTCCCACTTTGCTGTACCTGTATCAAAAGTTCCAGTTTGGAAATGTACCAGTATCAATAGTCCCAGTTTGCAGTACCTGAATAGTTCTAAGTTTGCTGTACCTGTATCACCTAGTTCTAGTTTGCTGTACTGTATCATAGTCCCAGTTTGCATGTACCTGTATCAATAGTCCAGTTTGCTAGTTTGCTGTACCTGTATGAATAGTTCCAGTTTGGTTGTTACCTGTATCAATAGTCCTAGTTTGCTGTACCTGAATCAATAGTTCCAGTTTGCTGTTTACTGTATCAATAATCCAGTTTGTGTACCTGTTATCAATAAGTCCAAGTTTGCTGTACCTGTATCATAGTCCCAGTTTGTCCCTGTACCTGTATCAATAGTCCACTTTGCTGTGTGTACACTGTATCCAATTGTCCCACTTTGCTGTACCTGTATCAATAGTTCCGTTTCTGTACCTGTTCATAGTCCATGCGTACCCGTAATAGTTCCAGTTTTGATTGTAAACCTGATCAATAGTTCCTAATTTGCTGTAACGTATCATAAATCTCAGTTTTCTGTACCTGTATCAATAGTCCCAGTTTGATATTCCGTTTGTTGCTGTGTACCGTTATCAATGTCCTGTTGCTTGTACTGTATCAATAGTCCCAGTTTGTGTCCTGTATCATAGTCCCAGCTTGCTGTACCTGTGTTCCAAATAGTACAGTTTGCGGTTTTCTGTATCAATAGTTTCAGTTTGCTGTATCTGCCATCAATAGTTCCAGTTTGCGGTATCTGTATCAATAGTTCCAGTTTGTGTATCTGTTATTCAATTGTCCCACTTGCTGTACCTGTTATCAATTGTCCCCACTTTGCTGTACCTGTATCAATATTCCAGTTGCTGTAACGGTATCAATTGTCCCACTTTGTGGTAACCTGTATCAATGTCCCACTTTGCTTGTAACCTGTATCCAAAGTTCCAGTTTGCTGTACCTGTTATCAATAATCCCAGTTGGTTACCTGTATCAATAGTCCCAAGTTGCTGTACCTGTATCAGTAGTCCCAGTTTGCTGTACCTGTATCAATAGTCCCACTTGCTGTACTGTATCAATTGTCCCCTTTGCTGTACCTGTATATAGTTCCATTTCCTTGTACCTGTATCCATAGTCAGTTTGCAGTACCCGAATAGTTCCATGCTTTGACTGACCTGTATCAATAGTTCCAATTTGCTTGTACCTGTACAGTAATCTCAGTCTGTACCTGTATCAATAGTCCCAGTTTGTGTACCTGTATAATAGTTCCTGTTTGCTGTACCTGTATCAATGCGTACCAGTTTGCTGTTGCCTGTATCAATAGTCCAGCTTCTGACCTGTTCATAGTTACAGTTGTGTTTCTGTATCAATAGTTTCAGTTTGCTGTATCTGCATCAATAGTTTCCAGTTTGCTGTATCGTATCAATATGTCCAGTTTGCTGTATCTGTATCAATTGTCCCACTTTGCTGTACCTGTGATCAATTGTCCCACTTGCTTGTACCTGTTCAATAGTTCCAGTTTGCTCGTACGGTATCAATTGTCCCACTTTGCTGTACCTGTATCAATTGTCCCACTTTGCTGACCTGTATCAAAAGTTCCAGTTTTGCTGTACCAGTATCAATAGTCCCAGTTGCCGTACTGTAAGTTTCTTGTTTGCTGTACTGTATCAATGTCCCAGTTTGCTGTACCTGTATCAATCGTCCCAGTTTTGCCAGTACCTGTAATAGTCTTGTGTGCTGTACTGTATCAATAGTCCCAGTTGTGTACCTGTATCATAGTCACCAGTTTGCCTGTACCTGTACAATAGTTCTAGTTTGCGTACCGTATCAATAGATACAGTTTGCAGTCACAAACTGGATTAATTGATTCATGGTACATCAACTGGGACTAATTGATCCAGGTACAGCAAATGAGCCTTATTGATTCAGGTACAATGATGAGCAAACGGGACTATTGATACGTTACAGCACAATCTGGAACCTATTGATTACGGTCTAACTGGCCGAGCGCACCTCAGCATAATCTGGGACTATACTATCAACAGGTACAGCAAAGTGGTGTGCGCACTAATTGATGCAGGTAACACGCGAAACCTGGACGTAATTGATACAGAGTATACAGCAAACGGGACTATTGATACAGGTACAGAGCACTGGGACTGATTGATCCGGTACAGCAAACTGGAACTATGAGTGTACAGTGTGTGCACAGCAAACTGGGTATTTGATTCAGGTCACTAAGCAACCTGGGACTATTGATAGCGGGGAAGCAAACTGGGATAGTGATACTGGTAAACAAGCAAACCTGGGACCCCGACTTACTACATACACAGGTACAGCAACTGTGGACTATTGTTAACAGGGTATCGGCAAACTGAACTATTATACTGGTTCGCAAACTGGAAACCGCTTGATACAGGTACACGCAACTGGGACTATTGATTCGGTACACGCAACCTGGAACTTTACGGTACACTGCAAACTGGGACTATTACAGGTACTGCAAACTGGGACTATTGAATACTGTACCAGCAAACTGGAACTATTGATAAGGTACAGCAAAGTGGGGGGGGGGGGGGGGGGGGGACAATTGATAAGGTACGCAAAGTGGGACAATTGATACGATACAGTCAACCTGGAACATTGATATAGATACAGCAAACTGAAACTATTCGTTAACAGCAAACTTGGAAGCCACCTATGATACGGTACCAGCAGACTGGGACTATTGATGAGATACATAAAACTGAAACTATGATACAGAACAGCAACTGTAACTATTGATACAGGTACAATCAACTGGTAACTATTGATACAGTGGTACAGCAAACTGGGACTATCGATTCAGGTACAGCAAACAGGAACTATTGATACAGGTACAGCAACGGGACTATTGATCGTTACAGAAAACTGAGATTATTGAACACAAGTACAGCACTGGGATTATTGAATTCAGGTACAATCACTGGGACTATTGAGCATCAAGTGTACAGAAGCAACTGGGATTATTGTTCAGGTACAGCAAACTGGAGACTATGGATACGGTAACAGCAAACTGGACTATTGAAACAGGTACAGCAAACCTGGGACTCAGATTGATTGCCAAAGGTCCGGCAAACTGGGACTGAAATTGATACAGTACAACCCGCAACATCTCGGACTATTGATACAGGTATATCAAACTGGGACTATTGATACAGGTAGCAAAACTGGACTATTGATACAGGTAGCTGGCAAACTGGAACTTTACTACACCAGGTCCAAGGCAACTGGGTTATTGATTCAGGTACGCAACTGGACTATAGCTTGATACATACAGCAACTGGGATTAATGATACTGGTTAACGCCAACTGGGACCATTGATACAGGTTACAAAGCAACCTGGACTATTGGTGTTACAGGTAGAGCGCAAACTGGAACTATTGATCTCAGGTGCAGCAAACGGAACTATTGATACAGGTACACAAATGGGACATTGATTCGGTACAGCAAGGCTGGGACTATTGAACAGGGTAAACAGCAACTGGATTATGATACAGGTACAGCAAACGGGAATTTATTGATACGGTAACACAACTGGGACATTGATACAGGTCACAAGCAAACTGTTACTAATTGATACAGGTACATGCAACTGGAGCTATTGATACACGGTACAGCAAACTGGGATTATTTGATAACAGGTACAAGCAAACTGGAACTATTGAATATCAGGTACAGCAAACTAGAACTATTGATACAGGTACAGCAACTGGAACTTTGAACAGGTAAACCTGCAACGGGAACTATTGATACAGGTACAGCAACCTGGTACTATATTGATACAGGTACCGCCAGCAAACTGGTACACTTAATACAGTACAGCAAACTGGGACTGTTTATCAGTGTACAAGCACACTGGATTTGATATACAGTACCGCAAACTGGAACTATTGGAATACAGGTACATCAAACTGGGACTATTGAGTACCGGTACAGCCAACTGGGACTAATTGATACGGTACAAAGCAAACTATAAACTCTTGATACATGTAACAGCAACTGGGAACACATTGATACAGGTACGAAAACGGGGACAATCTGATACAGAGTTCAGCAAACTGGACCTCTTACAGGTACTGCAAACTGGGACTCTTGGATACTGGGTAAGCAAACTGGAACTATTGATACAGTTACAGCAATGGGACAATTGATACAGGTACAAGCAAAGTGAGGACAATTGATACAATTACCGCAAACTGAACTATTGATACAGATTACATCAACTGACACTATTGAATACAGACACGCAAACGGGAACTATTGTAACAGGGTACAGCACACTGGGCTATTGACCACCGGGTACAGCAACTGGACTATTGACACATGTACAGCAACTGGAACTATTTGATACAGGTACGCAAACTGGGACTATTGATACAGGTACAGAAAACTGAGATTAGTGATACCGGTTTACAGCAAATTTTAACTATTGATACAGGTACAGCAAACTGAACTATTACAGGTACTGCAAACATGGGACTGATTGATACAGGTACATACCTGAACTATTGATACAGTTACAGCAAAGTGGGACAATTGATACAGGTACGCACAGTGGGACAATTGATACAGGTACAGCAAATTGGAACTATGATACAGATAACACAAACTGGAACATTGATACAGATACAGCAAACTAGAACATTGATTCATGGTACAGCCAAACTGGGACCATTGATACAGGTACAGCAAAACTGGAATTATTGATACAGTTTACACAAACTGGGATGTTGATAACAGCATACAGCAAACTGGAATTTTGATACAGATACAGGCAACGAGGAATTATTGAATACAGGTAACCCGCAACTGGATTATTTATACAGATACAGCCAACTGGGGGTTATTGACACAGGTACAGCAAACTGACATCTTGATACAGGCGCATCTATTTGGGGTTATTGATCCAGGTACCATTATAGTAGGGCATTATTGATATGGGAATTTTTTTTTGATACAGGTCCATCATACGGTATTATTGATACAGGTACATCAATACTGGTATTATTTGAATACAGGTACATCATACTGGTATTATTGATACAGGTACATCCTCTGTATTATTGATCAGGTACATCATACTGGTATATTGCTACAAATGTACACTCATACTGGGATGTATTGGATACAGGTACATCATACTGGTTTATTGATACAGTACATCATACTGGTGATTATTGATACATGTACCACGACCGGCGCTCATAACTGGGTATTATTGATACATGTACATCATTATGGGATTATTGGATACGGTCAGTCGATCATGCTGGGATTATTGATACAGGTACATCTACTGGTATTTTATGATACAGTTACATCATAATACTGGTATTATTGATACATGTAATCATACCTGGGATTATTGATCACAGGTACTCATACTTGGGATTATTGGATACAAGGTACCTCATACTGGTATTATGCTACAGGTTACATCATGCTGGGATCTTGTACAGGTACATCATAATACTGGTATTAATGATACAGTACAATCATACTGGTAATTATTGATACAGTTACCTCATACTGATTATTTGATACAGGTAAATCCATACTGGTTTATTGATACAGGTACATCAATACTGGCGATTTATTGATACGGTACATCATACTGGGATTATTGATACAGTACATCATACTGGGAATTATTGATACATGTACAGTCATAACTGGTATTATTGATACAGGTACCAATCATACTGGTATTATTATGAAATATTATTAACCTAAGACGGTGATATGTACAGTACATCACTGGGACTTATTGAAACAGGTACACTCATACTGGTTATTATTGATACAGGTACATGCATACTGTTATTATTGATAGCCAGGTACATCAGACTGGGATAAATACTTGATACAGGTGCATCATACTGGGATTATTGATACAGGGTACATCATACTGGTAGTAATTGATACAGTACAAATCATTACTGGTATTATTGAATACAGGTACTCATGCTGGTTACTATTTTTCTGGCTGCTCTGCACTTGTGATTTAGAGTCAGAGCAGGAGTTTGATCTCCCCCGCTCACTCTGATTTTGGTAACACTCGTTGATTGCTGAGACCGCCTCCTGCCTTTCCATTATAAGATGCCAGCAGAAGATCTTGCGGAAGTTGCACAGTAAATTTAATTTTCTTTAGAGAGAATCCAGGGAGGGGCAAGCGCCAATCCCTTGCCCCTATGGGCGGGATTCCTCCCAAATAAAGTAAGAAGAATGTTTTTGACTGCCCACATTTTCCTTCAGTCCCGTTGCTGACATGCTATAACTATTGTACAGGGGACAAAACTTCATTGGGATCTGGAGCAAACGGTGAATGTAATTGGATACTTTCAGTGTTATCCAATAAAAGTTATTATTGTTTAACAATGTTGCTAATTTTGCCCCAACCAATCATATAATTAGCTTTTAATAAAGTTATAAATAAGATCTGATTGGCTGGGGGCAAATCGCACACCATTTTAATGATAAATACTTTTTATTGAATGTTTCCCAGTGGGGGTGCAAAGAACCCTTCCTCCTATAACACGTTTGGCGTATGTTTGCAGGGATGTTCCTGGGACCCTAATAATGTTTTTTTCCCACTGGAATGTAGAGATGAAGCCGATAGTAGCCAATGGTTGCGTAGCGATTTGTGCTTATTGGATTGTATTACAACTCAACAAGGTTCAGCAAATAGATAATAACCTTCAAAAAAAAATCTCAACATTGTTATCATTTCAATGAATTCCATGCACATGGATAATACAACATCACGTCACATAAGAACCGTGTACAGATACTGTGAACAGCTTTTTGGGTGGTGCCCACCTTCTCTTCCACCAAGAAAATAATTTTACTCCTATTAAATTGTTTCTTATTGCAGTAGGCAACCTGATAGGGGTCCTTTCGACACATCAGGTTCTTTCATCATCTGACACCCCTTGCTTAACAGTTTTTCATAACTTGCCTAAAGTCAAAGGCTCATAGGGGGGGGCTAAATGGGCCTGAACTTTTTGAACTATTAGAAAGTCTCGAAAACCGGACCCATTAAAGTCAATGGAGTCAAATAGTTCAAAAGTTCTACTGACAAATACCAATTACAATATCAATGGTAACTTAATGTAAATGACCTGTGGGACTGGGAATGGTCTTGGGGAAACAGACATTCGACATCTATATACAGTCTTTTTTCATCTCTCGCGCACATTGTTTCGTTCTCAGTTAGCAGCCTAGGTACCTGTATCAGTTTTACTCGTAGATTCATGTTCGATATCCTAGGTACCGATGTACCATTTCTCCTCGCGTATTCCATGCTCGTAGTAGTGCTTGTTAATCGGAGACTTTACTCCGTAGATTCTGTTCTAGGTATGAAGACCTAGGTACCACTACACGTACTTTTACTCGTAATTTCGTGTTTCGCGGCCTAGTAATACAGGTACATTTTACTTCGTAATTCGATGTCGAGCTAGGTACCATGGGCATTTTATTTGGTGATTCGTGCTCGCATTAAGGCTTTAATGGACCTTCCTCGTAGATTCGATGTCGCGGCCTAGATTCCATGAGCATTTTATTGTATTCGAGTCCGCCATTTAGGCTTTAACTGGACACTTTAATCGTAGAGTCGATGTTCGCTGCTAGATACCCTGGTACCTTTTACTATGTGGATTCGATGCTCCGCGTATAGGCTTTAATGGACACTGGCTTACTCGTAGATTCTATCCGCTCGCGCCTGTACCACGTACATATTATTATTCGCGGAGGTTCGATGCTCGCGTAAGGCCTTAACTGGACACTTTACTCGTAGTTTCGATTTTGCTCCTAGGTACATTATACATTTTACCCGCAGATTCGCTGCTCTCTCGTATTAGAGCTGTAATGGGAGACACTTTACTACGTAGATCCGATGTTCGGCGCCTAGATACCCATGGACCATTTTTATTGTGGATTCGATGCTCGATTTAGGCTTTAAGGACACTTTACTCGTAGATTTCGCATGTTCGCCTAGCCTAGATACCATGGACATTTTATGTGTGGATTCGATGCTCCCGCGTTAGGCTTATGCCGACACTTACTCGTAAATCTATGCTCGCGGCCTCGCGTACCATGGTACATTTGTACTACGCGGTTTGATGCTCACGTGATAAGGATTTAAAATGCACACTTTACTCGTAGATTCGATGTTTCGCGCCTAGGTTAGGCCATGTACATTTTACTCGTGGATTCGATGTTCGCTATAGTGCTTGTAATGGAAGACTTTCTCGTAAGATTCGAATGTTCACGCCTAGATACCAGGCATTTTAACACTACGCAGCGTGCGATGCTCGCGTATAGCCCTCTTAATGACCTTTTACCCTGTAGATTTCGATGTTCGCGCCTAGGTACCATGTACATTTGTTACTCGCGTCGATTCGATGCCTCGCGTATAGCTCTTTAACTGGACACTTTACTCTATATTCGATGTGTCGCCAGCCTAGATACCATTGGACATTTTACTTACCGCAGTGTCGATGCTCGCGTATAGTTTTAATGCGGCACTTTACTCGTAGATCGATTTCACGCCTAGGTACCATGGACATTTTATCCGGCGGATTGCGATGCTCTCACTATAGGCCTTTAATGGAGACTTTCTCGTAGATCTTGAGTGTTAACGTCTAGATTCTTTATGCTGCGCCTAGTAACCATGTACATTAAACTCGCGGGTTCGAGGCCACGTATAGGCTTTAAATGGACACTTTACATCGTAGATTCGATGTTCGCGGCCAATAGGCTACCATGGACATTACTGGCTGTTCAATGCTCACGTATAGGCTTTAATGGAGACTTTACTCGTTCGATTTCGATGTTCCCTCCTGCCTAGGTACCATGTGACATTTTTACTCGTGGATTCGATGTTCTCGCGTATAGGCTTCAAATGGAGACGTTTACACTCGTAGATTCGATGTTTCGCGCGCCTATGAATCCATGACATTTACTCAAGGCTAGGTATTGAGTGCTCGCAGATAGGCTTTAAATGGAGACTTTACTCTTACATTCGATGTTTACGGCTAATACCATGGACCATTTTAACTCGCAGGGTCGATCTCCTCGTATAGGTTTAAATGAACTTTGACTCGTAGATTCGATGTTCGCGCCTAGAATACCATGGCCCAATTTTACGCGCAGATTCCGATGCTCCGGATAGACGTTAATGGTGACCATTTACACGTAATATTCCGATGTTCGGCACCTAGACTACCATGTACAATTTTACTCGCAGGGTCGATGCTCGCGCATGCGTTTTAATGGACACTTTACTCGTAGATGTCGATGTTCACACAGCCTAGGTACATGTACATTTGTACTCGCGATTCATGCTCTCGTATAGGCTCTAATGGACACTTTACTCGTAGATTCTATGGATGTTCGCGGGCCTAGATACCTGTAGACTTTTAACTCGCAGGTCGTGCTCGCGTATAGCTTTTAATGGACACTTCGCTCGTAGATTCGATGTCACAGCCTAGGCTACCACAAGGTGTTATAGCATTTTTCTCGCGGATGTCGTGGCGTCAGCGTATTAGGTTTTAATGAATCACTTCGATACTCTCGTAGATTCGACTGTTCGCGCCAGATACCATGTACATTGTTACTCGCGATTCGATGCTCGCGTTAGGTTTTAAAATGGACACTTTACTCGTAGATCGATGTTCGCTGGACCTAATACCAATGGACATTTCGACTCGGCAGGGGTCGATGCTCGCGTATAGGCCTTTAATGACACTTTACTTGTAATTCCGATGTGTTCGCGCATAGATACCACTGGCATTTACTCGGCATGGGTCGATGCTCGCGTAATAGTGCCTTTTAATGGACACTTTAACTCGTAAGATTCGATGTTCGTGCCTAGGTACCACGTACATTTTACCACGCGCGACATTCGGCTTCGCGTATAGGCTTTATTTATGGACACTTACTCAGTAGATGCGATGTGTCCCGCCTAGATACCAATTGGACATTTTACTCGCGGATTCGTCTCTCGCGTATAGTTATAATAGGCCATTTTACTGCGCACTTCGAACGGTCAAACATTGCATATTTATCGAAAGTCCGAAATTCGAAAACTCCGGTCCGGAATAGATTTCGAGAATTCCGAATTCGTTTGAATTCAAATAGTTTCGGCTCGACTCGGTTTCGAGTTCGAGTTTCTAGTCCCTCTCTCTCCTGAGATGTTATCTTGTCGACCCTGGCAATCTCTATCAGAATACTAGCACACTAAACTCCTCACTAATTCTTGAAAGGTATCTCACAAAAGCTCCACCTATAAAGAACCTATAATGTAGTGTAATTGACCCTATCCCACCCCCAACTGCCATATTTGTGTTGCAAAGATATAATCAAAGGTACTTACAGAGCTTCTGATCCGGGCCCTCTGCTCAACAGGAATGTTTTGTAGATGCACAAGTGTAGCGGCCACGCAGGTTTTTCGTATGATTGTGAATGATTCACTGCGGCTTCTAGCACCCTTTTTGTAGAATTTTTTTTCGCTGGTCCCATAGACCAAAGACCGCAAATTTTACAATCAATTTGGTCCGTTGGTCACACATCTATGCTAATTCCAACGTCTGACTGTAGACATGACAAAGTCCTCTTCAGATGTTAATTGTCCACCGCCGTACAGCCCAGATTGTACGTTTGTTGGATTTCTAAAATGCTGATCACCAGATGCCATTATCTATTCCGAAAAAAGATCATTATTGCTGTTAGTTCCCCTTTATTATAATGGGTTTGTTGTCACATCTCACACATTCTATAAATAACTGAGTCCCACCGTCCATACGGGACTGGGTTGACAATTCTGTCAAAGTTGTGTCTGAGTGTTTACTATGCCTAGATGTGATCATCCTGAATGACCTTGCTCCATATCGGCCCCCGGCTATACTCTACGCCAATATCAAATCTTGATTAAAGGGAAACGTGCAAATTAGAAGCTTCCTGAATTGTATTTAATATGGAAGAAAGCTATAACTGCTAGTATAACGAATTACAAGTTTCTCATACATGCTGACTCTTTTCATTTTCTCCCTTCGCAGTTAGACTGCTGTTGTGCTGGTTACAAGCTGCTTTCCTACAGGACATCGACGTTAATGATCCTGTGGATTTAAAATGGGAGGTGGGTGTAAGTAGAGGTGCAGTCTCACAGTGTAGGTCCATACATTACACAATCAGCAGACCCACATATTGCATGGTGTATATTGCATGTTACGGTATGTAGTACACATACGCAGTTTCGCATGGTGTATTTGGGCATGTAACGGTAATGTTAGCACAGCACACAGATTGCATGGGGTAAATTTGCATGTGCCGGTATTTAGCACAACCAGATCTGTATCAATAGTTCCAGTTTCTGTACCTGTCTCAATAGTCCTTGTTTGCTGTACCTGTATCAATAGTCCCAGTTTGCTGTACCTGTACAATAGTCCCATGTGCTGTACCTGTATCAATGTCACCAGTTTGCTGTGTGTGCTGTCTATCATAGTTTCAGTTTTGGTATCTTCATCAATAGTCCCAGTTTGCTGTACCTGTATCAATAGTTCCAGTTGCGTTTCTGTATCAATAGTTTTTGAAGTTTTTTGTTGGATCTATATCAATAGTATCAGTTTGCTGTTCTGTATCAATTGTCCCACAGTTTTGACCTTACCTGACAATTGTCCCATTTGCTGTACCTGTATCAATAGTCCAGTTTTGCTTGTACACAGTATACAATAGTCCCAGTTTGCTAGTACCTGTAATAGTTCCACGTTTGCTGTACCTGTATCAATTGTCCCAGTTTTCTGTACCTGTATTCAATTGTCCAGTTTGCTGTACCTGTTCAATGTCTAGTTGCTGTACGTATCAAAGCCAGTTTGCTGTCCTGTATCAATAGTCCCAGTTTGCGTACCTGTATCAAAGTACCAGTTTGCTGTACCTGTATCAACAAATCCCAGTTTGCTGTACCTGTATCAACAGTCCCAGTTTGCTGTAACCGTATCAATTTGTACCAGTTTGCGCAGGTGTACTGTATCAATAGTCCCAGTTTGCTGTACCTGTATCGATAGTTCCAGTTGCGTCCGTACATAGTCCATTGGTTCGTACAGTCTGTTCTGTACTGTATCAATAGTTCCAGGTTTGTCCTGTACCTGTATTCAATAATCCCAGTTTGCTGTTACTGTATCAATAGCTCCAGTTTGCTGGACCTGTATCAATAGCACAGTTTGCTGTACCTGTATAAATAGTCCCAGTTTGTGTGACCTGTATCAATAATTCCATGTATCTGCAGTACGGTGTCATGCCTAGATCCAGTGCTCATGCTACAGGACCATTTCCCCCCCAATGTTCCGCGTCTGTACCACTGTCCCGCTTTAGATCAAAAGCCCAGTTGCTAGTACCCTGTATCAATAGTTCAGTTTGCTGCACCTGTGATCAATAGTTCAGTTTGTCTACCTGTACAATAGTCCCAGGTTTGCATGGTACTGTATCAATAGTCCAAGTTGCTTTACCTAGTATCAAATAATCCCAGTTTGCATGTAACCTGTATCATGTCACCAGTTTGCTGTTACCTGAATCAATAATCCCAGTTTGCTGACCTGTATTCAATCAGTTCCAGTTTTGCGTTGGAATTACTTCATGTGTAACTTGATCAATGTGCCTCCAGTTTGCTGTACTCGATAGTCAATAGTCCCACTGTTACTGATCAGGTGTACCGTTCGCTAAAGTATCATATAGTCCAGTTTGCTGTACCGTATCAATAGTCCCAGTTTGTGTACCTTATCAATTAGTTCCAGTTGTGTTACCTGTATCAATAGTCCCAGTTTGCTGTACCTGAATCAATTAATCCCAGTTTGCTGTTCCGTACAATAGCAACCAGTTTGCGTTGTGTACCCTGAATAATCAATCCCAGTTTGCATGAAGACATGTATCAATATTCAGTTTTCTGTAGCCTGTATCAAAGTCCCTAGTTTGCTGCTTGTACCTGTATCAATAGTTCCTGGTTTGCGTACTTGTTATCAATAGTTCCAGTTTGGCTGTACCTGTATCAACTGTCCCAGTTTGCTGTACCTGTTACAATAGTACAGTGTTTGCTGTTTCTGTATCAATTTAGTTTCAGTTTTCATGATTCTGCATCAATAGTTCCAGTTTGCTCTATCTGTATCAAAGTTAGTTACAGTTTTTTTGCTGTATCTGTATCAATTGTCCCACTTGCTGGTACTTATAATCTGTCCACTTTGCTGTACTGTATCAATAGTTGCCAGTTGCTGTACTAGTATTCAATGTACCAGTTTGATACCTGTAAAGTTCCAGTTTGCTGTACCTGATCAATTGTTCCCAGGTTTCTGTACCTGTATCAATTGTCCCAGTCTGTGTCTGATCATGTTCTGGTTAGTACCTAGTGTGATCATAGTTCCTAGGTATTGCTAGGCCGATAAATTCCGGCTGTACCTGTATGAATAGTCCCAGTTTGCTCGGTACGCGTACAATACGTTCCAGTTTGCTGCTACCTGTATCAACAAATACCGTTGCTGTACCTGTTATCAACAGTCCCAGTTTGCGCTGTACCTGTATCAATTGTTACCAGTTTGCGGACCTGTATCAATAGTCCCAGTGTGCTGTACCTGTATCAATAGTTCAGTGCGGTACCTGTATCAATAGTTCCAGTTTGCTGTGTACCTGTATCAATAGTTTCAGTTTGCTGTACCTGTATCATAAGTTCAGTTTGCTGTACCCTGTATCAATAATCCCAAGTTTGACTGTACCGTATCAATAGCTCCAGTTTGCTTGTACCTGTATCAATAGTCACAGTTTGCTTGTGACCTGATCAATAGTCCCAGATTTGCTGTCTGTATCAATAATCCCAGTTTGCTGTGACCTGTATCAATCAATCCCAAGTTTGGCTGTACCTGTATCAATAGTCCAGGTTGCTGCTACCTGAATCAATAGTCCAGTTTGCTGTGTACCTGTATCAATCGTTCCAGTTTGCGTGTACCTTTCTCAATAGTTCAGTTTGGCTCTACCTGTAACATAGTCCATTTGCTGTACCTGTATCAATAGTCCAGTTTGGCTTTAACAGTATAAATAGTCCCAGTTGCTGTACCTGTATCATAGTCCCAGTTTGCGGTACCTGAATCAATTAATCCAGTTGCTGTACCTGTATCAATCCACGTACCGTTGCCCAGTTGCGTACCTGTATCAATAGTCCCAGTTTGCTTGCTATCCGTTAGCCTTATCAATAGTTCCAGTTGGTACCGGATCAATAGTCCCACAGTTTGCTGTACCTGAATCAATAGTCCCAGTTTGCTGTACCGTATCAATAGTCCCAGTCTGCTGTACCTGTATCAAATCCCAGTTGCTGACCTGTACAATAGTCCCAGTTTGCTGTACCTGAATCAATAATCCCAGTTTGCGTACCTGTATCAATAGTACCTGCTTACAGTTTGCTGTACCGGTATCAATAGTCCCAGTTTGCTGTACCTGAATCAAATAATCCCAGTTTGCTTGCTATCCATGTAATCAATAGTCCAGTTTGCTGTACCTGATCATACCTGTAAATCAATAATCCCAGTTGCTGTACCTGTATCAATAGTTCCAGTGTGCTGTACCTTTATCAATAGTTCCAGGTTGCTTGTACCTGTATCAATAGTCCCAGTGTGCTGTACCGTATCAATAGTTCCAGTTTGCTGTACCTGTATCAATAGTTCCAATTGCTGTAACCTGTATCAGTAATCTAAGTGTTTTCTGTACCTGTATAATCAGTCCCAGTTTGCTGTACTGTATCAATAGTTCCTGTTTGCTCTGTACCTGAGTATCAATAGTCCCAGTTGCTGTGTACCTGTTATCAATAGTCCCAGTTTGTTGTACCTGTTCAATAGTTTACAGTTTGCTGTTTCTGTATCAATATTTTCAGTTGCGTATCTGCATCAATAGTTCCAGTTTACTGTATGTATCAATAGTTCCAGTTTGTGTATCTGTATCATTGTCCACTTGCTGTACCTGTATTCAATTGTCCCACTTGCTGTACTGTATCAATAGTTCAGTTTGCCCTGTACCAGTATCAATAGTCCAGTTTGCCAGAACTGTAATAGTTCAGTTTGCTGTACCTGTATCAATTGTCCCAGTTTTTTCGACTGTATCAATTGTCCAGTTTGCGTTGTAACTGTATCAATAGTTCTAGTGTGCTGGTACTGTATCAATAGTCCCAGTTTGCTGTACCAGTATCAATAGTCCCAGTTTGCTAGTACCTGAATAGTTCCAGTTTGCTGTACCTGTATCAATGTCCAGTTTCTGTACCTGTATCAATTGTCCCAGTTTGCTGACCTGTATCAATAGTTCTAGTTGCTGTACCTGATCAATAGTCCAGTTTTGCTGTACCTGTACAATAGTCCCAGTTTGCTGTACATGTATCAATAGTTTAGTTCGCTGTTACCGTATCATAGTTCCAGTTTGCTGTACCCTGTATCAATAGTCCCAGTTTGCTGTACCTGTTGAATAGTTCCAGTTTGCTGTACTGTATCAATAATCCCAGTTTGTGTACTGAATCAATAGTTCAGTTGCTGTACCGTATCAATAGTCCCAGTTGCCAAGTACCTGTAAAACAGTCCAGTTTGCTGTACCTGTATCAATAGTCCCAGTTGCTTTACCTGTATGAATAGTTTCAGTTGCTGTACCTGTATCAATAATCCCAGTTTGCTGTACCTGAATCAATAGTTCCTGTGTTGCGACCTGTATCAATAGTCCCAGTTTGCTGTACCTGTATCACATAATCTCAGCTTTCTGTACCGTATCAATAGTCCCAGTTGCTGTACCTGTATTAAATAGTTCCTGTTTTGCTTGTACCTGTATCAATAGTTCCAGTTGTACTGTACCTGTATCAATAGTCCAGTTTGCTGTACCTGTATCTATCTAGTTACCTCAAGTTCCAATTTGCTGTACCTGTATTATAATCTAGTTTTCTGTACCTGTACCAACTCCAGTTCCCAGTTGCATGTGTACCTGTATCAATAGTTCCAGTTTGCTGTACCTGTGTCAATTGTCCCAGTTTGCTTACCTGTGAGTCCCAGTTGCTGTACCTGTATCAATAGTTCCAGTTTGCTGTTTCTGTATCAATAGTTTCAGTTGCTGTATCTGTATCAATAGTTCCAGTTTGCTGTATCTGTATCAATTTTCCCACTTTGCTGTACCTGTATCAATTGTCCCACTTTGCTGACCTGTATGCAAAAGTTCCAGTTTGCTGTACCAGTATCAATAGTCCCAGTTTGACGTACCTGTAATAGTTCTTGTTTGCTGTACCTGTATCAATAGTCCCAGTTTGCTGTACCTGTATCAATAGTCCCAGTTTGCTGTACCTGTATGAATAGTTCCAGTTTGCTGTACCTGTATCAATAGTCCTAGTTTGCTGTACCTGAATCAATAGTTCCAGTTTGCTGTACCTGTATCAATAATCCCAGTTTGCTGTACCTGTATCAATAGTCCAAGTTTGCTTGTGTACTGTATCAGTAGTCACAGTTTGCTGGTACTGTATCAATAGTCCCACTTTGCTGTACCTGTATCAATTGTCCCACTTTGCTGTACCTGTATCAATAGTTCCAGTTTGCTTTACCTGTGTCAATAGTCCCAGTTTGCTGTACCTGTATCAATAGTTCCAGTTTGCTGTTTCTGTATCAATAGTTTCAGTTTGCTGTATCTGGTACAATAGTTCCAGTTTGCTGTATCTGTATCAATTTTCCCACTTTGCTGTACCTGTATCAATTGTCCCACTTTGCTGTACCTGTATCAAAAGTTCCAGTTTGCTGTACCAGTATCAATAGTCCCAGTTTGCAGTACCTGTAATAGTTCCAGTTTTGCTGTACCTGTTATCTAGTCCCAGTTTGCTGTACCTGTATCAATAGTCCCAGTTGCTGTACCTGTTGAATGTCCAGTTGCTCTACCTGTATCAATAGTCCTAGTTTGCTGTACCTGAATCAATAGTTCCAGTTTGCTGTACCTGTATCAATAATCCCAGTTTGCTGTACCTGTATCAATAGTCCAAGTTTGCTGTACCTGTATCAGTAGTCCCAGTTTGCTGTACCTGTATCAATAGTCCCACTTTGCTGTACCTGTATCCAATGTCCCACTTTGCTTGTACCGTATCAATAGTTCCAGTTTGCTGGTACCTGTATCCAGATAGTCCCAGTTTGCAGTACCTGTAATAGTTCCAGTTTGCTGTACCTGTATTCAATAGTCCAATTTGCTGTACCTGTATTAGTAATCTCAGTTTCTGTACCTGTATCAAATAGTCCCAGTTGCTGTACCTGGATCAATAGTTCCGGTTTGCTGTACCGTATCAATAGTCCAGTTTGCTGTGCCTGTATCAATAGTCCCAGCTGCTGTACCTGTGTCATAATTACAGTTTGGCTGTTCTGTATCAATAGTTTCGTTTGCGTATCTGCATCAATAGTTCCAGTTTGCTGTTATCTGTATCAATAGTTCCAGTTTGCTTGATCGTATCATTGTTCCCACTTTGCTGTACCTGTATCAATTGTCCCACTTTGCTGTACCTGTATCAAAAAGTTCCAGTTTGCTTGTTACCAGTATACAATAGTCCCAGTTTGAGTACCTGTAATAGTTCTTGTTTGTCTGTACCTGTATCAATAGTCCCAGTTTGTGTACCTGTACAAGTTCTAGTTGGTACCTATCAATAGTGCAGTTTGGTACCTGTATCAATAGTCCTCGTGGTTTGCTGTCACCTGTATGAATAGTTCCCAATTTGCTGTACCTGACAATAATCCCAGTTTGCTGTACCTGATCAATAGTTCCAGTTTGCTGTTACCTGTATCAATAGTCCCAGTTTGCAGTACTGTAAAAGTTCCAGTTTCTGTACCTGTATCACATAGTCCCAGTTTTGTTACCTGTATGAATAGTTCCAGTTTGCTGTAACTGTATCAAATAATCCAGTTGCTGTACCTGAATCAATATCCTGTTTGCTGTACCTGTATCAATAGTCCTAGTTTGCGGTACCTGTATCAATAATTCAGTTTCTGTTACCTGTATCAATAGTCCCAGTTTGGCTGTACTGTATCAATAGTTCGGTTTGTGCTACATGTATCAATAAGTCCCAGTTTGCTGTGCCTGTTATCAATAGTCCCAGCTTGCTGTACCTGTGTCAATAGTCCCAGTTTGCTGTACCTGTATCAATAGTTCCAGTTTGCGTTTCGATCAATAGTTTCCGTTGCTGTATCTGTATCAATAGTTCAGTTTGCTGTATCTGTATCAATGTCCCACTTGCTGTACTGTATCAATTGTCCCCACTTTGCTGTACCTGTATCAAAAGTTCCAGTTTGCTGTACAGTATCAATAGTCCCAGTTTGCAGTACCTGTAATAGTTCCAGTTGTGTACCTATCAAAGTATAGTTGGTATCCTGTATCAAGTCCCAGTTTGCTGTACTGTATCAATAGTCCCAGTTGCTGTACCTGTATGAATAGTTACAGTTTGCATGTACCTGTATCAATAGTCCTAGTTGCTGTACCTGAATCAATAGTTCCAGTTTGCTGTACCGTATCAATAATCCCAGTTTGCTGTACCTGTCAATAGTCAAGTTTGCTGTACCTTGTAACGTTTAGCCCAGTGCTGTACCTGATAATAGTCCCACTTGCGTGTACCTGTATCAATTGTCCCACTTTGCCTGTGTACCTGTGACAATAGTTCCAGTTTACCATGCGTACCTAGTCCCAGGTTGGCAGTACCCGTAATAGTTCCAGTTTGCTGTTACCTGTATCAATAGTTCCAATTTGCTGTACCTGTATCAGTAATCTCAGTTTTCTGTACCTGTATCAATAGTCCCAGTTTGCTGTACCTGTATCAATAGTTCCTGTTTGCTGTACCTGTATCAATAGTCCCAGTTTGCTGTGCCTGTATCAATAGTCCAGCTTGCTGTACCTGTGTCAATAGTTACAGTTGCTGTTTCTGTATCAATAGTTTCAGTTGCTGTATCTGCATCAATAGTTCCAGTTTGCTGTATCTGTATCAATAGTTCCAGTTTGCTGTATCTGTATCAATTGTCCCACTTGCTGTACCTGTATCAATTGTCCCACTTTGCTGTACTGTATCATAGTTTCCAGTTTGCTGTACCGGTATCAATTGTCCCCATTTGCTGTACCTGTATCAATTGTCCCACTTGCTGTCTACTGTATCAAAAGTTCCAGTTAGCTGTACCAGTATCAATAGTCCCAGTTTGCAGTACCTGTAATAGTTTGTTTGCTTGTACTGTATCAATAGTCCAGTTTGCTGGTACCTGTATCAATAGTCCCAGTTTGCTGTACCTGTATCAATGTTCTAGTTTTATGTACCGTATCAATAGTCCAGTTTGTGCTTGTACCTGTATCAATAGTCCCAGTTTGCTGTACCTGTATGAATGTTCCAACTGCTGTGTACCTGTATCAATAATTCCAGTTTGCTTTGTCCTGAATCAATAGTTCCAGTTTGCTGTACTGTACCAATAGTCCCAGTTTGCAGAGTACCTGTAAAAGTTCCAGTTTGCTTGTACCCCTGTTTTTTTATAGTCGCAGTTTGCTGTACCTGTATGAATAGTTCCAGTTTGCTGTACTGTACAATACTCCAGTTGCTTAATGAATCAATAGTTCGTGTGTGCTGTTTATACAGTATCAACTAGTCCAGTTTGCTTACCTGTATCAATATCTCAGTTTTCTGTCCTTATAAATGTCCCATTTTGCTGTACTGTATCAATAGTTCCTGTTTGCTGTACCTGTATCAATAGTCCC
This sequence comes from Hymenochirus boettgeri, assembly GCA_019447015.1. Classification (NCBI taxonomy): domain Eukaryota; kingdom Metazoa; phylum Chordata; class Amphibia; order Anura; family Pipidae; genus Hymenochirus; species Hymenochirus boettgeri. Next base: position 44,635 of record JAACNH010002142.1, read on the forward strand.
AGTTTGCTGTACCTGTATCAATAGTCCAGTTTGCTGTACCTGTATCAATAGTTACAGTTTGCTGTTTCTGTATCAATAGTTTCAGTTTTCTGTATCTGCATCAATAGTTCCAGTTTGCTCTATCTGTATCAATAGTTCCAGTTTGCTGTATCTGTATCAATTGTCCCACTTTGCTGTACCAGTATCAATAGTCCCAGTTTTGCTGTGCCTGTATCAATAGTCCCAGCTTGCTGTACCTGTGTCAATAGTCCCAGTTTGCTGTACCTGTATCAATAGTTCCAGTTTGCTGTTTCTGTATCAATAGTTTCAGTTTGCTGTATCTGTATCAATAGTTCCAGTTGCTGTATCTGTATCAATTGTCCCACTTTGCTGTACCGTATCAATTGTCCCACTTTGCTGTACCTGTATCAAAAGTTCCAGTTTGCTGTACCAGTATCAATAGTCCCAGTTTGCAGTACCTGAATAGTTCCAGTTTGCTGTACCTGTATCAATAGTTCTAGTTTGCTGACCCCTGTATCATAGTCCCAGTTTGCTGTACCTGTACAAATAGTCCCAGTTGCTGTTACCTGTATGAATAGTCCAGTTGCTTGTACCTGTATCAATAGTCCTAGTTGCGTACATGAATCAATAGTTTCCAGTTTGCTGTACCTGTATCAATAATCCAGTTTGCTGTACCTGTATCAATAGTCCAAAGTTTGCTGTACCTGTATCAGTAGTCCCAGTTTGCCTTTGTACCTGTATCAATAGTCACCACTTGCTGTAACTGTATCAATTGTCCATGCTACTTCAAGTTCCAGTTTCCTGTACCTGATCCATAGTCCCAGTTTGCAGTACCCGTAATAGTTCCAGTTTGCTGTAACCTGTATCAAATAGTTCCAATTTGTGTACCTGTACAGTAATCTCAGTTTTCGTACCGTGATCATAGTCCCAGTTTGCTGTACCTGTATCAATAGTTCCTGTTTGCTGTACCTGTATCAATAGTCCCAGTTGCTGTGCCTGTATCAATAGTCCCAGCTGCTGTACCTGTGTCAATAGTTACAGTTTGCTGTTTCTGATCAAATAGTTTCAGTTTGCTGATACTGCCATAGCAATAGTTCAGTTTGCTGCTGTTATCGTATCAATAGTTCCAGTTTGCTGAATCTGTATCAATTGTCCCACTTTGCTGTACCGGTATC
>JAACNH010002143.1:0-45770 GCA_019447015.1 Hymenochirus boettgeri
ATCTATCTATCTATCTATCTATCTATCTTCTTTCTTTCTATCTATCTGTAAGTTTGTCTGTGTGTCTGTCTATCTATTTATCTACCGGTATCTATCTATTATCTATCTATCAACCAATCTATTATCTGTCAATCTGTCTATCTATCTATATATCTATCTATCTACCTATCTATTTTCTATCTATCTGTTTTGTCTGTGTGTCTGTCTATCTATTTATCTATCTATCTATTATCTATCTATCTATCTATCTATCTATCTATCTATCAATCGATTTATCTATTTATCTATCTATCTATCAATCGATTTATCTATCTATCTATCTATTGACGATTGTCGTACAAACTCCACGATTGTACATCAATTGTATCGTTAATGGTATAGATAAAGTCTGGTGCAATTAAATTGAGAAGATCTAATTGAAATTCGTTAGCAAATAAAATATGAAAGAAAAATCAGCAAACACAATCGCAAATTACTTCATTCTTCATTACCATTCGAGATCTCAACCCCAAAATGTGCTTTGTACGTTTGTCATTTCCGCCACATTACACAAGCATCATCAGCAACGATGAAATCTGCCCATATATGGTGAATTGGTTGCTTTCTAGTGGCACATTCTATTCTGCAACAATTTACATCTTACACAATCATATCTGCCTATTAATGCCAGATTGTACACAGCAAATGGCAACAATTTTATCTTGTTCATTTATGTCCGATTGTACGGTGATCGTTTCCAATTTAAATCTGGTCTATAATTCATCGTCCAATTACATTGCACCGTGTATGGGCCCCTTTATTCTATCTAGAATTTATTAAAGTTGCAGAAGGGATTTGCTGATTATTGGCCACACATATGGTACAAAGATGGATACCAAGGACCACAAGCTACTGCCATCGTAATCAGAATCTTCAGGAATGAAGGGAATTCTTTGTTGCAATGTTATCACCTCCCTTTACTGTGTGTATAGGGAACAATCTTTACTGTGTGTTTAGGGAACAATCTTTACTGTGTGTATAGGGAACAATCTTTACTGTGTGTTTAGGGAACAATCTTTACTGTGTGTATAGGGAACAATCTTTACTGTGTGCTTATCAAGCTTACAGTTTAGTGCAACTGAGAGGGTTTAAATACCCCCCATATAATTAGTGGAGGACACACCCTCTGGATCAATATATATATATTATAACATTATTATTATTATATTTATTATATTAGTTTATTTATATCATTATTATATTATTATTATGCATTAGTATTAATTTTATATCTAATTATTATTATATCATATCATTATAATATTATCATATATATTATAACATTATTATTATAATTTGTAACTATTCTTATAATTTTATATATATCATATATTATATATATTATTATATATATTAACATGATTATTATATTATTATATCATATATTATATTATTATAAACATTTACCCCCAAACTTCTAATCCCCCAGAATAAATCCTGCTCTAACCACCTGAGCCCCATAATGCTCCATAATTTCCCATAATCCGCATAATTTCCCATAATCCCCCACAATCCCCCTCCAGGTTTCAGACCCACAAGTTCCAAAGATCTTTCCAATCCCCCATAACTCATGTTCCCTGTGAACTCTTCCCTGTGAATCCCCCATGATCCCCTCTCTCACCTGCTGCCCATCCCAAATCCGGCTGTGAAGACTTTACAGGATCCCCATCACTTCCCCTTCCCGACCTCATCGGACACCGACCGCCTCCCCGGCTCCGAGCCAACTCAGCCACTAGGGACTCCTCCTGTGTACTAGTTACCATAGCAACGCCTCGATTTTGCGGTCTAAGCCTCTTTCTGGTGTTGAAAAAATTATTTCTGTAACCACAGTAGCTCCCCTCCTGGCCACAATGGAAACGCACTGGGAATGTCAATTCAAGTAATTCAATTTAGTTATCATAATTCTAATTTTATCTACCTATAATCTGTGTGTCCACCTACCTATCATTATAGATTACTATCTATTACTCATCTATTACGATTCATCATCTATCTATCATCTATCGTCACTACTATCACTATCTATCATACATCTATCTATCTAATCTATCTATCTATCTATCTATCTATCATCTATATATATCTATCTATCACTACCATCATTATTACCAATGTCTATATCTAGCATATCGAGCATCTATCTATCTATCGATCTATATCTATCTATCTATCTATCTATCATCATCTATCATCCATCTATCTATCTATCATCTATCTATCTATCTATCTATCTATCATCTATCTATCTATCTACTATCTATCTATCTATCTATCTGTCTATCTGTCTGTCTGTATGTCTATTCTATCTCACTATCTATCATCTATGTATCTATCTATCTATCTATCTACTATCTATACTATCTATCTATCTATCTATCTATCTATCGTCTGTTTCTGTCGTCTATCTGTCTATCTCATCTATACTATCATCTATGCTACATATCTATCATCTATCTATCTATCTATCTATTCTATCTATCTATCATCTACCAGTCATCGATCGATCATCTACCTATCATTTAACCATATTCTATATCTATCATCATCTATCGATCTATCTATCTATCATCTATCTAGTCTATCTGTCTGTCTGTAGTCTGTCACTTGTCTATCCACTATCTATTATGCGATCCAGCGAGCGAGCGCAGCGACACGACGACAACACAAAGAGCTATCAGCACGACACACCACACACATCACATCTATCATTATCTGATCTATAATAGCTATCATCATCGGACATCTGATATATCTATCTATCTATCACACATCACTATATATCATCGTATCATCTACCTATCATTTATACCTATAGTCTATTATCTATCTATCTATCTATCTATCTCATCTATCTATCTATCTATCTATCTATTCTCTATCTATCTGTCTGTCTGTCTATCTGTCTATCTAACATCATCTATCAGTATCTATCTATCTACTCTATCTTCTATCTATCTATCTATCTATAATATATCTATCTATCTATCTATCTATCTATCTATCTATCATCTATCTCTCTATCTATCTATAGTGCTAAGGGTTCTGTGTTGGGGCCGCTTCTATTTAATCTATTTATTAATGATTTGGAAGTGGGTATTGTCAGCAAGGTTTCTGAGTTTGCTGACGACACAAAACTTTGTCGACCATTAAGAACTTCAGAGGATGTGCAATCGTTGGGGGATCTGGATAGTTGTCAATTGGGCTGCTAAGTGGCAAGTGAGATTCAATGTTGATAAATGTAAGGTGATGCATTGGACTTAAAACTTGTGCTACTATAATATAAATGGTCTGTGTTAAGTTAATCCCTGTTGGAAAGGGATCTTGGAGTTTGGTGGATAACAAACTTAAAGTAGCAAGCAGTGCCAGGCGGGCAACAGCCAGAGCCAGCATGGTATTGTCTTGTATAAGAGAGGGATGGATCAAGGGAGGAAAATGTTATTCTCCCTCTTTACAAAGCATTGGTAAGGCCTCATTTGGAATATGCAGTGCAATTTTGGACATCTTTGAAATGGAAGGGTTCAGAGAAGGGCAACTAATTAAAAGGGTATTGGGGGAGCTTGAATATGAAGAAAGACTGGAAAAGTTACAATTATGTACGCTGGAGAAAAGGCGCTTGTGTGGGGATATGATTACTGTGTATAAATACATTAACGGTCCATACAATAAACTATCTGGGGCATTGTTCACCAATAGGGCATGTCAGAGGACACGAGGACATCCCTTAAGACTTGAAGAAAAAAGATTTAGGCTTCAAGTTCTGAAAGGATTTTTCACTGTGAGAACGGTGTCTATCTATCTATCTATCTATTTATTTTCTATCTATCTGTAAGTTTGTCTGTGTGTTGTCTTATCTATTATCTACCGGTACTATCATTATCTATCTATCAACCAATCTATTATCTGTCAATCTGTCTATCTATCTATATATCTATCTATACCTATCTATTTTCTATCTATCGTTTTGTCTGTGTGCTGTCTATCTATCTATCTATCTATTATCTATCTATCTATCTATCTATCTATCTATCTATCTATCTATTATCTATCAATCGATTTATCTATCTATCTATCTACTATCTATCTATCTATCTATCTATCAATCGATTTATCTATCTATCTATCTATTGACGATTGTCGTCAAAACCACGATTGTACATCAATTGTATCGTTAATGGTATAGATAAAGTCTGGTGCAATTAAATTGAGAAGATCTGATTGAATCTGAAGGTGATCGGTCAGGATGGAAATTTTTTTATCTGCTACAACGAAATTGTTTGTGTGTATGGATGATTGTCCAAAAAATGTCTTCCAATTCAATCCTGGAATGTCAAATAAACAACTTCCTGGAAAAAGCAGAGCTCACAGTCTGGAAGGTGTGAGAACATAGAGTGTATATTTGGTTCATGATGGCAATGTGTGATGCGGTACACATGACAACAACAGGCGTATAATTGATGTACAAACACACAGCAGATTCGTTAGCAAATAAAATATGAAAGAAAAATCAGCAAACACAATCACGAAATTACTTCATTCTTCATACCATTCGGATCTCAACCCCAAAAGTGCTTTGTCGTTTGTCATTTCCGCCACATTACACAAGCATCATCAGCAACGATGAAATCTGCCCATATATGGTGAATTGGTTGCTTTCTAGTGGCACATTCTATTCTGCAACAATTTACATCTTACACAATCATATCTGCCTATTAATGCCAGATTGTACACAGCAAATGGAACAATTTATCTTGTTCATTATGTCCGATTGTACGGTGATCGTTTCCAATTTAAATCTGGTCTATAATCTACGTCCAATTTCATTGCACCGTGATGGGCCCCTTTATTCTATCTAGAATTATTAAAGTTGCAGAAGGGATTTGCTGATTATTGGCCCACATATGGTACAAAGATGGATACCAAGGACCACAAGCTACTGCCATCGTAATCAGAATCTTCAGGAATGAAGGGAATTCTTTGTTGCAATGTTATCACCTCCCTTTACTGTGTGTATAGGGAACATCTTTACGTGTGTTTAGGGACAATCTTTACTGTGTGTATAGGGAACAATCTTTACTGTGTGTAGGGAACAATCTTTATGGTGTATAGGGAACAATTTTACTGGTGTTTAGGGAACAATCTTTACTGTGTGTATAGGAACAATCTTACTGTGTGTTAGGGAACAATCTTTACTGTGTGTATAGGGAACAATCTTTACTGTGTGTTTAGGGAACAATCTTACTGTGTGTATAGGGAACAATCTTACTGTGTGTATAGGAACAATCTTTACTTGGTGTTAGGGAACAATCTTTACTGTGTGTATAGGAATCTTTCTGTGTGTATAGGGAACAATCTTTACTGTGTGTATAGGGAACAATCTTTACTGTGTGTATAGGGAACAATCTTTACTGTGTGTATAGGGAACAATCATTACTGTGTGTATAGGGAACAATCTTTACTGTGTGTTTAGGGAACAATCATTACTGTGTGTATAGGGAACAATCATTACTGTGTGTATAGGGAACAATCTTTACTGTGTGTATAGGGAACAATCATACTGTGTGTATAGGGAACAATCTTACTGTGTGTATAGGGACAATCTTTACTTGTGTATAGGGAACAATCATTACTGGTGTTATAGGGAAACAATCTTTACTGTGTGTATAGGGAACAATCTTTACTGTGTGTATTGGGAAAAGGAACAATCTTTACTGTGTGTATATGGGAACAATCTTTACTGTGTGATAGGGAACAATCATTTACTGTGTGTATAGGGAAAATCATTACTGTGTGTATAGGGAACAATCTTTACTGTGTGTTTAGGAACAATCATTACTGTGTGTATAGGGAAAATCTTACTGGTGTTTAGGGAACAATCATTACTGTGTGTATAGGGAACAATCTTTACTTTGTGTATAGGGAACAATCTTTACTGTGTGTATAGGGAACAATCTTTACTGTGTGTATTGGGAACAATCTTTACTGTGTGTATATAGGGAACAATCTTTACTGTGTGTATAGGGAACAATCTTTACTGTGTGTATAGGGAACAATCTTTACTGTGTGTTTAGGGAACAATCATTACTGTGTGTATAGGGAACAATCTTTACTTGTGTATAGGGAACAATCTTTACTGTGTGTATAGGGAACAATCTTTACTTTGTGTATAGGGAACAATCTTTACTGTGTGTATAGGGAACAATCTTTACTGTGTGTTTAGGGAACAATCTTTACTGTGTGTTTAGGGAACAATCATTACTGTGTGTTTAGGGAACAATCATACGTGTGTATAGGGAACAATCTTTACTGTGTGTATAGGGAACAATCTTATTTGTGTATAGGGACCATCTTTACTGTGTGTATAGGAACAATCTTTACTGTGTGTATAGGGAACAACTTTACTGTGTGTATTGGGAACAATCTTTACTGTGTGTATATAGGGAACAATCTTTACTGTGTGTATTGGGAACAATCTTTACTGTGTGTATAGGGAACAATCTTTACTGTGTGTATAGGGAACAATCTTTACTGTGTGTATAGGGAACAATCTTTACTGTGTGTATAGGGAACAATCATTACTGTGTGTATAGGGAACAATCTTTACTTTGTGTATAGGGAACAATCTTTACTGTGTGTATAGGGAACAATCTTTACTGTGTGTATAGGGAACAATCTTTACTGTGTGTATTGGAACAATCTTTACTGTGTGTTGTATAGGGAACAATCTTTACTGTGTGTATTGGGAACAATCTTACTGTGTGTATATAGGGAAACAACTTTACTGTGTGTATAGGGAACAATCTTACTGTGTGTATAGGGAACATCTTTACTGTGGTTTAGGGAACAATCATTACTGTGTGTATAGGGAACAATCTTTACTTTGTGTATAGGGAACAATCTTTACTGTGTGTATAGGGAACAATCTTTACTTTGTGTATAGGGAACAATCTTTAATGTGTGTATAGGGAACAATCTTTACTGTGTGTTTAGGGAACAATCTTTACTGTGTGTTTAGGGAACAATCATTACTGTGGTTTAGGGAACAATCATTACTGTGTGTATAGGGAACAATCTTTACTTTGTGTATAGGGAACAATCTTTACTGTGTGTATAGGGAACAATCTTTACTGTGTGTATAGGGAACAATCTTACTGGGGTATAGGAACAATCTTTACGTGTGTTTAGGGAACAATCTTTACTGTGTGTTTAGGGAACAATCTTTACTGTGTGTATTAGGGAAATCTTTCTGTGTGTTAGGGAACAATCATTACTGTGTGTGTTTAGGGAACAATCTTATGTGTGTATAGGGAACAATCTTACTGTGTGTATAGGGAACAATCTTTACTTTGTGTATAGGGAACAATCTTTACTGTGTGTATAGGGAACAATCTTTACTGTGTGTATAGGGAACAATCTTTACTGTGTGTATTGGGAACAATCTTTACTGTGTGTATATAGGGAACAATCTTTACTGTGTGTATATGGGAACAATCTTTACTCTGTGTATAGGGAACAATCTTTACTGTGTGATAGGGAAAACAATCTTTACTGTTGTGTATATAGGGAACATATTTACTGTGTGTATATAGGGAACAATCTTTACTGTGTATTGGGAAAATCTTATGTGTGTATAGGGAACAATCTTTACTGTGTGTATAGGGAACAATCTTTACTGTGTGTATAGGGAACAATCTTTACTGTGTGTATAGGGAACAATCTTTACTGTGTGTATATAGGGAACAATCTTTACTGTGTGTATTGGGAACAATCTATGTGTGTTATGGAACAATCATTATGTGTGTATAGGAACAATCTTACTGTGTGTATAGGGAACAATCTTCTTTGTGTATAGGGAACAATCTTACTGTGTGTATAGGGAACAATCTTTACTGTGGGTATTGGGAACAATCTTTACTGTGTGTATAGGGAACAATCTTACTTGTGTATAGGGAACAATCTTTACTATGTGTATAGGGAACAATCTTACTGTGTGTATAGGGAACAATCTTTACTGTTTTATAGAACATCTTTACTGTGTGTATTGGGAACAATCTTTACTGTGTGTATAGGGAACAATCATTACTGTGTGTATAGGGAACAATCTTTACTGTGTGTATAGGGAACAATCATTACTGTGTGTATAGGGAACAATCTTTACTGTGTGTATAGGGAACAATCATTACTGTGTGTATAGGGAACAATCATTACTGTGTGTATAGGGAACAATCTTTACTATATAGTTTCAAATTCATGAGCGATTATCGGTTCGAAACGCAGATTCGCCACATGTGTTTTGCACAATCATACATGTGTAGAGGGGAGAATTTTCCTTGACTGTATCTTTAACATGAAGCCTTTAGTCACGGGACAATGACCAGTTAAAGGGCAATTTATTGATTTTAAACTGATATTTTAATTCGAACAGTGCTGATCGTAATGAGAATCTATTTCAATCTGAACCGCACAAAACGCCCCATTGACCAACACCGTAAAGTTAATAATTCAAAATATCAACTGCAAATGAATCGTGAAATATCCCTTCTTGGTCTGATACAAAAACAAAGAGTCTTCTGACTGACGTATGTGTTTACTGCTGTTTCCAATGTGATTACACTTGATACAACCCATTGATTCTGCATAAATGAGGATCGTATCATTAAATGAAAAGTCCAGAGAACATTAATCATGCAGGATTAAAGCGGCTCGAAGAAACTGATGGAGAGAGATGCAGAATCCTGCCTGTTTATTAGCCACGCCGCGGAACGTTAGAAATCTGGTTAGTCTGGGCTAATGTTGCCTTTAAACGATGGCAAAGAAATAATAAGGTCAACAGAGTGAAATCCAAATTCACCCTTCAGTGTTGAACTCCATTCAAATCATTGTGTTCAGTCTATAGAGCAAAGTGTTGAACTATACAGCTCTTTATTAAAGGGCATGTCCACCCCTAAAACCATTATACTTGCAGACCCAAGAACAGTATCTGAAAAGAGATTTTTACACCAAACTCTGCAGGCAAAGATCCAGTTTCCATGAGCTCAGAAAAAGCTCAGAAAGCTTTCACACACGCACTGTGACCTACATAATAAGGTCTGCGGTACTGTGTCTTTTAACAGTTTCTTGGCGACTACTAATTTCATGGTTATAGTTTACAGCAGGGGGTACAGTAATCCCTCATGTACACAGTATAATATTTCTAAGATAACATGCTGTAGAAAAGGGAATGTACATCATCACTACTCATTGTATTTATGAGTTTTCTGTGGTTTGGTTCTAGACAAACCTGTATTTATTTCTATAACTGCACATTGGAAACTTCCAATGATGTGCAAGTGCTGCAAGCAGACCTAGATAGATATCAAAATGGGCAGCAGAATGGCAGATGAGATCAATGTGATAATGTTAAGGTGATGCATTTGGGATTTAATAATCCCTGTGCCACCTACCCCATAAATAACTCCTGTGTTAAGTGCATCTGAAATGGAAAAAGATTTGGGGTTCTGGTAGATAACAGACTTAGCTGTAGCAAACAATGCCAGGTAGCAACAGCTAGAGCTAGCAAGATATTGTCTTGTATAAAGAGGGGAATGGAATCAAGAGAGAAAAAATATATTCTCCCTCTTTACAAGGCACTGGTAAGGCCACATTTGGAATATGCGGTGCAGTTTTGGAATCCCATATACAAAAGGGACATCTTGGAAATTGAGGCAGTTCAGAGAAGGGCAACTAAATTAATAAGGGGAATGGAGGGCTTGAATATGCAGGCAGATTAGACAAGTTAGGGCTGTTACATTGGAGAAGCGGCGGTTGCGTGGGGACATGATAACCTTATACAAATATATTAATGGCCCATACAGTGAACTCTCTGGTGCATTGTTCACTAGTAGGTCATATCAGAGGAATCGTGGACATCCTTTAAGGTTGGAAGAAAAGAAGTTTCATCTTCAAGTTAGGAGAGGTTCTTTACAGTGAGAACGGTTGAAACTGTGGAACTGTCTTCCAGCAGAGGGGTAATGGCAAGTTCATTGAATAACTTTAAAAAAGGCCTGGATAAGTTTCTAAAACTAAAGAATATTGAGAATACTGGTATTAATGCATATAGATCTGGTTGATCCAGGGATACTTTCCGATTGCCGTTTGGAGTCAGGAAGGAATTTTTTCCCCTTTTTTTAGCTGGGGTTTTTTTGCCTTCCTCCGGATCAACTGTTAGGTAGGGTTAAAAAAAAAAAAAAGTGAATAGGTTGGACTTGATGGACGAATGTCTTTATTCAACCTTAATTACTATGTTACTATGTTACTATGTTAGATAAGAAACAAGATTATTAGATAAATAAAAATTCTTTCTTACTTATAATGTAGTCTATACACGCAGCAATACAAATCATACAATCCAGGAATTGGATTGTTGGTGAATCATGTGATTGCATAAGTTAATTGGGGGTGGGATATGTGCTGCCATCTTTTAGTGAATTAAGTGATTGCCTAAAGGAATTGGGGTTGAGATCTAATTTTTTTGCTGCCATCTATTGGTGAATCAAGTGATCGCATAAATTAATTGGAGATGGAATCTGATCTTTGTGCTGCCATCTATTGGTAATTCAAGTGATTGCCAATTGGGGGATGAGATCTGATCTTTTTGCTGCCATCTGTTGGTGAGTCGAATGATCGCCCAGCTGCGAAATTACTTAACTCGACAAGGTTTTGATTGGAAAAAAACGGACAATGCCAGTTACACTAATGGTTAAAAATAAAATTGCCAACTAACCTGTCCAACTATTTGGCTAATGTGCAATGTTCAAAATTTTGGCCAGGCTAGAGTCCTGCGCGGGTTTATTTTCAGACCCACACACTCGACCCGCAAAACCCGTACCGCACTGCGCTTTTCTACCAGCAACCCCCGCACCGCGCTTTTCTACCAGCAACCCCCGTACCCGCACTGCGCTTTTCTACCAGCAACCCCCGTACCCGCACTGCGCTTTTCTACCAGCAACCCCCGTACCCACACTGCGCTTTTCTACCAGCAACCCCCGTACCCGCACTGTGCTTTTCTACCAGCAACCCCCGTACCTGCACTGCACTTTTCTACCAGCAACCCCCGTACCCGCACTGCGCTTTTCTACCAGCAACCCCCGTACACACACCGCGCTTTTCTACCAGCAACCCCCGTACCCGCACTACGCTTTTCTACCAGCAACCCCCGCACCGCCTACCCATGAGCATCTACTGTCCCAACTACCTACCCATGAGCATCTACTGTCCCAACTACCTACCCATGGGCATCTACTGTCCCCAACTCCTACTTACCCATGAGCATCTACTATCCCTAACTACCTACCCATGGACCTCTACTGTCCCCCAGCTACCTATCCATGGGCATCTACTGTCCCAACTACCTACCCATGTGCCTCTACTGTCCCCAACTACCTACCCATGGATCTCTACTGTCCCCCAACTACCTACCCACGGGCCTTTACTGTTACCAACCTCCACCTACCCATGGGCCTCTACTGTCCCCAACTCCTACCTACCCACGGGCCTTTACTGTTACCAACCTCCACCTACCCATGGGCCTTAGCTCATTTTAAATCTTTTATCTGCAACTATTTTCTTGTTGATCTGTGACAGGGATAGGTAACCAGTATTTATCCACATGGTTTGATAACTACAACTCCCAGCATTCACTCTATAGCCAAGGAATGCTGGGAGCTATAGTTTTCAAACATCTGTTTCTCCTTGTTATATGCAGGAAATTCACTTGATGCTTCTGGTTCCTCTCTCGTTTACGAGAAATAAAATAAAACGAGAAGAGGAGAATTTGTTCTTCGGGTTTCTATGGAAACTTGTTAAGAAAGGATTAATTCATTTGCAACCGCGAATGCCTGTAAGGGTGCATCTTATCAAAAAAGTGCAGATTTGGTGACAATATGTTTTTTTTTTATATATTTTATTTGAGATTTTGACTTTTTCATCCAGTATGGCAACACCCCCAAAATGGATACACTGGGTACCTGTAATCCCTCCCCTTAAACCCCCCACTTGGTACTTTCCTTGCCCACGTGATAAAACGCACAAGTGTGGCCTTACCCTAAACTATATTACGCGTTGTCCATTTGTCCGGAAGGCTAACAGGTGAGTATGCGCATGGCCAGCCAGTTAATGTATCTGCTCGGTGCTTGGTAAGTCTTTAGTCTGTAAAGGGGGATTCCTGACAACATTTAATAGTCCATCAGGGACCTCCATCCATTAAAGGTTAAGTCTGTTGGTCAGGAGCCAATATAAAACACAGAGCCAATCAATAATTTATTCATGGAGAAAGTTTTCTCTTGCTGAAAGATAAATCCTGGGTTTATGACGAGTCCATATTGTCTACTATGTCTCTAATCCCCCTTTATCCTTGAAGTTTGTATCTTAATTTACAGGTAAATGTTTGTAGATGAGGTTGTATCCAACATTCCGTAGAATTCCGAGAATAAACCCACATTATGAAATATATTTTGACCTAACGATGATTAGTGGTGTAATAAACACCCTGGTAAATATTTAATGCTAATGTCATTATTTATTTGCTTTTTATTATGTCTGGCTAACGATTCTCTAATTATAAGGAACCGGTAATATAGTTCAAATCGTTCTGTCTTCGTGCACAAATTCCAGCTTGGAAACTGTTTACATGATTTATAAATGAATGAACTCAAACCATTATTTATTGAAAAGGGTTAGGATAAAAAGTAAACTGTTATTTAAAGGGCAAACCAAGGTCAAAAATGAGTTTAGTTACAGATGATAATAGTAATTAAGGGGATAACTGTGCCAGCTTCTATTTCAAGTACTTGCTGCATGGCTAGGCCACATCAGCGATTTAACTGGCAATCCGATTGCGAACCGATGGCATGTTAAAAAGCACACACTAGTGTGCCGATTCGCATGTGCATGGATCCCAGAAAGTCCTTCCAAGAGGAAGGATTGTCGGTTGCGGCAAAAGTAGCCACGGCTGATCGTGTGGTGCATAGGGGACCATATGATCGGTTGTGATTTTACGACCATCCGATCCTCGGTTGTGTCCGTCCGCAAAACACATCCAATAATTCGGCCCGACCAACTGAAACACTGAAATGTCGGGCCAAATTATTGTTTGGTGTGTACATAGCTTAAGTGTCTGGTCTCTGTGGGTTCCATTAATTGGGTGACATTAGAATTACCATCCTTTGCTTTGCTACTAGTTTTATAAAGTAACTTAGCACCCTCTATCTGTGTCTAATCTTCCCTGATGTATAAAACCGAAGGTTGACAGAACAGTGACGTCTTGTGATTGCCAGTTGACATTGAGCTCTGCTGTCAGTGTTACTATGTCAGTGTTACTATGTCAGTGTTACTATGTCGGTGTTACTATGTCAGTGCTACTATGTCAGTGTTACTATGTCAGTGCTACTACGTCAGTGCTACTGTGTCAGTGCTACTACGTCAGTGCTACTACGTCAGTGCTACTACGTCAGTGTTACTATACTATGTCAGTGTTACTATGTTGGTGTTACTATGTCGGTGTTACTATGTTGGTGTTACTATGTCGGTGTTACTATGTCAGTGCTACTATGTCAGTGTTACTATGTCAGTGTTACTATGTCAGTGCTACTACGTCAGTGTTACTGTGTCAGTGCTACTACGTCAGTGTTACTATACTATGTCAGTGTTACTATGTTGGTGTTACTATGTCGGTGTTACTATGTTGGTGTTACTATGTCGGTGTTACTATGTCAGTGCTACTATGTCAGTGTTACTATGTCGGTGTAACTATGTCAATGTTACTATGTCGGTGTTACTATGTTGGTGTTACAAACGTTTGTAACTATGTCAGTGTTACTATGTCGGTTTGTAACTATGTCGGTGCTACTATGTCGGTGCTACTATGTCGGTGTTACTATGTCGGTGCTACTATGTCGTGTTACTTGTCGGTGTAACTATGTCGGTGCTACTATGTCGGTGCTACTATGTCGGTGTTACTATGGTCGGTGCGACTTATGTCGGTGTTACTATGTCGGTGCTACTATGTCGGTGTTACTATGTCGGTGTTACTATGTCGGTGTTACTATGTCAGTGCTACTATGTCTGTGCTACTATGTCTGTGTACTATGTCGGTGTTACTATGTCAGTGCTACTATGTCAGTGCTACTATGTCAGTGTTACTTTGTCGGTGCTACTATGTCGGTGTTACTAAAACGGTGTAACTATGTCGGTGTTACTATGTCGGTGTAACTATGTCGGTGCTACTAAGTCAGTGTTACTATGTCGGTGCTACTATGTTGGTGTTACTTATCGGTGTTACTATGTCGGTGTTACTATGTCGGTGTTACTATGTCAGTGTTACTATGTCAGTGTTACTATGTCAGTGCTACTATGTCAGTGCTACTATGTCAGTGTTACTACGTCGGTGTTACTATGTCGGTGTTACTATGTCAGTGTTACTATGTCGGTGTTACTATGTCGGTGTTACTATGTCAGTGCTACTATGTCAGTGTTACTATGTCAGTGTTACTACGTCGGTGTTACTACGTCAGTGTTACTATGTCGGTGTTACTACGTCGGTGTTACTACGTCGGTGTTACTACGTCACTATGTCGGTGTTACTATGTCGGTGTAACTATGTCGGTGTTACTATGTCAGTGTTACTATGTCAGTGTTACTATGTCAGTGCTACTATGTTAGTGCTACTATGTCAGTGTTACTATGTCAGTGTATGTTGGAAACTTACACAACCAACAGGCAGTAGTTAGTGGCTTTGGTTTCACAGAGGACACACAATTCAGTGGCTCTGCAGGTACAATCTGGCGGCATTCTCTTCTCCCATAGACAAACAACATAATAAAGGCACGGTGCTGCACGACAGTCAGTAATGAGGACCTAGAGCAATTATGTTTGGGTGTGAAAGAGGGTTACCCAGAACAGGCTTACGATTAAGGACGCACCAGTCATGCGAAATGCGTCAGAAAATCTTAAAATAAACACAATAAATGTCGAGAACTGGACACATGAACAGAGGATATTGGTAAATGTCATAGTAAGTAAGAGGGAACGGAGACGCAGTCATCGCAGTCAGAAAATTAGGACAGGGTAATAAAGTGTAAAGTATTCTGGGAGAATTCTGATTGGACAAGCTTTGCGAATAGCTAATCCACCCCTGGGCCATCAACCATCTAGATCTAGTGTTCAGATAATAGGGAAGTAATGAAAACACAAAAGTTTAATGGAGTATTATAGAGCACATTTGTTTTTAATTAAAGGGCCACTAAGCACCAAAATTAACCATTTCACCCCTAATTGTATTCTGGAATATCTGTTCCCATGCCAGTAGCTCAGCTCCTACACTTACTGGTTGGGAAGTCGGACAGGGAATTGACCTTCCCGACCTGTAACAATATTTTTTTGGCAGTAAATGAGCTGAGCTACGTGCAGTACATTTGTAAAGCTATGAATAATTGGCAGGTAGGATTACCTTCTCCTACTGTACGTCTCTCAATGTCCACTGAACGTTCATGGGAAGTGATTCCTAAGAAACACCAGCCAGGGACTATGTTCGAAACTGTTGAGTTCGGTTACGTTATCGAATTTTCGAAATTTTCGGAATTTAGAAAGTTCAAAAATTCAAGTTTCGATTTTCGAAAAATTGTCTACTTTAGATTTCCGACTTTCGAAAATCGCCTACTTTCGATAAAAATTGAAAATTCGAAAAATCCGGGTTCCGTGAAATTCGGTGTTCCGAAAGTTTCGTCAGGATTTCGAAACCCACAGATTCGATTTGAAACTGGGTTCTCTTAGAAACCACATCACATCTCTACCGGGGACCATTCAGGAACCATTTAAGGAACACTCAACAAGTTTTTCCCCAAATCTTTTTCTGTTGATTTTGACGCCGAACTTCCCCTTTAAAAAATAAAAAAAATTATGTATCAGTAAATCACCCCACAAAACCAAAAAAACTACAATAGTTAGGAGCTCTGAGCTCATTACAGGCTTGCACATGCTCAAAGGAGGCTGCTACGAGAATAGCACCTAATAATTGGCTGTGATATTAAATGTCACATCAATGCCTGACAGTTGCTAATTGGATGTACCAGGAAGCAAAAAAAAGGGTTACAGAACATCAGTCAGCATTTCAGGTTAGTCTTACATCTCTCAGTTTTGGGGGATTTAACTATATACAATGTTTCATTTGAGGTTCGGTAATATTACTGTTCACATTTAAAATAAAATGATTTGAAGCCAGGCATGACACTGAAAGGGTAAATGTTTAGTTAGATGGAAAGTTGATCTTGGGCTGTTAAGATATAATTAAGTCAAGTCTTTGTTTAGGTATCGCATGGAAACGGCAATGTATTGGGTATTGGGTTTCCAAAATAACTCACATAGCCGGAATGAAATGACATAAATCATTAACATGTTTATCTTACTGTCACGTAATAAATAACAGATCTCCCTATTTCTCATTCCTGACAGTTAATTTAATGAATATACCTTCTCCAATACCATCTACTTACCTGCATTTTCGTCAGTGATTTGTCCCAACTCTTTCCCCCCAATGCATTGCACAGTAAATTCCTAGTAGGCATGCCTAGATTTCCCCAGCTTTTTGCGTCAGTCTGAGCATGCTCACTATATAGATTGATGTTGCCCCGAGATATTTTATATAACATTATCATAATAATCTCTAATTAAAGCCTCTGTGTTAAATTATAAAGATTCTTATTTAAGGACCGCAGTGTTGAATTGTTATGTTAAGATTGTGTCGTTTTTAGGAAGTAGGAATTTTCTTTACATCCCCAGACCTCTGCATAGCCAGGAAAGTCAGCAGCAGGGATTGCCCAAGCTGCAGTAAAATTCCAACTGGGAAAAGCTTATACATAAGGTATAAACCCACGAGCTGAGATATACACACATACAGAATACACACACATACAGTATATACACACACATACAGAGTACACAGAAATTACACTCTCATCCAACCGCACTCCATGTTATGGTTTCCAAGCTGGTGCTACAGTACAATGTCAATCTTTCTATTTTCTAGACCCTCAATAGAAAAAACTACTGGTGTTACCCAAACAGAGATCACACACAATAAGTAACTTCTGGTGTTACCCAAACAGAGATCACACACAATATGTAACTACTGGTGTTACCCAAACAGAGATCACACACAATATGTAACTACTGTGTACCAATCCGAGATCACACACAATAAGTAACTACTGGTGTTACCCAAACAGAGATCACACACAATATGTAGCTACTGGTGTTACCCAAACAGAGATCACACACAATATGTAACTACTGGTGTTACCCAATCAGAGATCACACACAATAAGTAACTACTGGTGTTACCCAAACAGAGATCACACACAATAAGTTACTACTGGTGTTACCCAATCAGAGATCACACAGAATATGTAACTACTGGTGTTACCCAATCAGAGATCACACACAATAAGTAACTACTGGTGTTACCCAAACAGAGATCACACACAATATGTTAGACTACCAGTGTTACCCAATCAGAGATCACACAGAATAAGTAAGACAGTTAATATATTTTATGACAGCTATAGATTAGAAATAATATATTTTAATCTGAAGATTTCTTTTAAGAAAGATAATTAGTATTAAATGCGGAATAGAAAACTTCCAGTGAAAATCCCTCTTACTAAAAATATCACAAAAATATCCAGTAGCTGTGAATAATATATCTGGCATTGTAATACACCTTACATCCCTGTAATCCCCTTGCTTCTTTTTAAACACGAGAGTGTGTTGCAGTGCGTGTGTGATCTCCTGATGTTTTTGCGATTGTGCAAAAAAATGCAGATTGCATGAGCTCCGATTAACAGATCGCTCACTAGTGTGGCCACATCAATTGGGTGATGTGAGGGGAATAGTGTGCGCTTTTAAAAGCTTGATCGGAACACAATCGCAATCAGATCGCGCTTAAAAGAGCATCAGTGTGGCCTAGCCCTTATTAATTAATTTGGCTTAAGGGCTAGACAACACTGCTGCGTTTTTTATGCGTTTACGCTTGCATTTTTTTCAGATCATTGAAAACTCGTGTTTTCGGGTGCGTTGTGATTGCGATTTGCGTTCCACATTTTTTATCGCAATCGCATGCGGTTTCCTATACCTAATGAAGACAATGCATGCGCAAATGCAACAAAATTGCATGCAATTCCGTATGCGATTGCGTTTGCGGCCCAGTGTGGCCGTGCCCTAAAAGAGATAAATTAATTTTCTTCTTTTATTTTCTTCCCTTTTCTTCTCCCTTTTTTTGGACTTTTTCCTTCCAGTTTTCCAGCTAGAGACACAGAATTTGGTGCAGACATGCGGGACACATAACAGAAGTGTGCTATTACCTAGCTAAGGAATCCGCGTGGAAGCGTTACCGTGTTATTTATTTACCGGGAATTTTCTTGACATTTTCCGCATCCTATTTACTCACCGAGAGGTGCACCACATCATCAGCCCTTCTCCAACTGTGCGTGCACCACTGCCGTTGGAGAAGCCGGCCCGACTGCTGTTTCTAGGAGGGGGCAGAGAGAGGGAGAGAGAAAGGGGGGGGGGGAATGGGCGTACCTTCAGGGGCCCGCCCCCCGTGAGTTTGTAGGCCGGATCCCTGACCCCCTCTTCCCGACAAGCCTGCCAAGATCTCCTAAGCCGCGACCAACCGTTTAGCCATTTTTAAACAGCTGATCGTGCGTATACAGGAAACATACGCACGATCAGCTGTTTAAAAGACAATACCCGGTTCAGTTCCGGAAGTTCGGGTCCAGTCTTTTAAACAGCTAATAGCGAGAAGGAAAAAGGGAAAGAGTTGGGAAAGGTCTTTAAATGCAGGGTTGAATGACGGGGGTTTGCTGGTTGATTATATTGGATCCAATCCTCAAACATAAACATTCTGGGATCATTTCAGGGTCATTTGATCAAATCAAATCTCAACTGACACTTTCTGTGTGAAATGCACTCGGGTCCGAGACTTCACTACTACACACTCAACAACTACACAAACACACACAATTACCAAATAAAACCACAATAATAATTATATGAAAAGTACAAACCATGGTTATGACACTTACAAAATTGTAATATTCAATAACCTTCAATCGCTGGACCACAATTATCTAACATTTGTCTGATTTTTCCTTATTAGACACGTAACACAAATGTTTAGCGGACCAACACCAGGTTTGTACGACCGGATCATTGTGTGAATGAGCCCCTTAACCAAATAACTTGCTAACCTTAGATATTAGGAATCAAATGCCTGTAATTTTATTAATTAACCCCCTTGTAGCTCAATAGAGCAGAACTCTCTTTGACCATTGAAGAATTCCATCTAACCTGGTCACACGGTTGGCTGCCCCATAATGCATAGCGCCTGAACTTTAACGAGCTAATGTGTCACTCATTCAACATCCAAAGAAAGAATAACCAGCTTATTGAGCATAATGAGCTATTTGTCATTAGTCAAGAGAAAATATGGGGCTTAGTTACTGAGCTGGGAACGATGGTCTATGGATATTAATCTGTGGTGACTAGAGATTAATCAAACCGGCGAGATTCGTTCTGCGGCGGTTCAACGGAAATATTGAAATTCTACGGAAACTGAAGATTTGGAGTCAACCCAGGGGCCGGAATTTTTGCATTTTTAACACCGAATTCTGCCAAGTTTGAACCTTCGAAATTCTGAAAGTCCTGCGGGTTCCACGGAATTTCGGAACTAGCTTCAGTTAGAATCCGGGACTCATTTCTAGTGGGAACCGGTATAAAGTTTAAGGGTAACCGTGGTCGAATCTCTAGGTAACATTTTTGAGAAGTTTTTAGGTGGAAAGGTTCAGCAATATTACTTCCTGCTTGAACACTTCGGGACGATTTACCCAGAGCCGCTGAGCAAAGTTAACCGGTTTGCTACCGGTTAGCGTGACTTTAACTTTAATGCGGGTTATGCATTGAACGCATGCGATTGAATATTGCATTAGCGCTGGATTTTAATGTCAGCAAATAGATATTGAATTGCGATCAGGACATTTACCCAGAGCGATAGCGGCTCTGCCTGTACTAATAGGCCCCTCTTCTCAACTGTCAATTTTTTTTTATGTCTGTGCAGGTACTTCCTTTTTTCCACAGCATTAATGGCAAGGCCACACAGCAACGCAAATGCAATCACAATCGCATGTGATTTCATGCGCGATTTTCGTTGCGTTTGCGCATGCGATTTCTTCAATAGGCATAGGAAAACGCAAGCGATTGCGATTAGAAATGCAGAACGCAAACCGCAATCGCAACGCACCCAAAAACGTGTGTTTTTTTCTGCGTTGCCGCGTTTTCAATGATTTTTAAAAAACGCAAGCGCAAACGCAAAAAAAAAGCACCAGTGTGGCCTAGCCCTAAGTCTTAATTGAGCATGCTTCTCCCCTGGGGCAGAGGGGAGGAACAGAGGGTCATGTGCTATCACCCAACCTACTGAAAGCAGAACATTATAACATTCTACAACATAACTAGAAATCACTGGGCCCCCCAGCAAAACTATGATGGGGCCCCTATTCATGTTCATCCATAGTGGTTTTCTCGAAGGAAGCTATATCTGTCATCATTTAGTCTTTAGTCTTCCTTTAAATTATAAATGTAGTTTAAGTGACTCAAAAAAAACCAACTCATTTTTCACAGGATAAAAGAAAAATCCATATTTGTTTGCATATTGTTATCCCAATGCAAATACAATTTATCATCCCTGATGTTTTCAAGCAAACAAGGCAATAGACTGAGTGGGTTTTTCTGGGAATGCTTCTCGAATAACTATTTTAATCTCAATGAAGAATTCGGCCTCTAGGTGGCGCTTGTGTCTTTGCTGAGGAAACGGCAATAGGAAGGAAATTTTCATTTTAATAAACAAGAACTAATCTAAATACCCAGAGATCCTTGTACAGATTCTCTCATTAAAAAATAAACCAGAAACACTCTGATGGGTTATTTCAGCACAGACAAGCAGACAAGTGTTTATAAAGGCGCGGTATTGCTATTTCCTGATGCCTTCTCACTATAACGCACCAAATTGCGCACGCAATCTTGAGCGTTCTCTGTGCGTTGTCACACGTTGTTCTGCGTTTGCGCAGGTGATTTTGCAATTTAACATCATAGAAACGCATGCGTTTGTGCAAAAAATGGTGATCGCAAAACGGATGCGCAAACGCATGAGCATTGTAAATCCATCAGATTTCTATTCTAACCAAAATCGTATGCAGAAGTGAAACACGCAAAATACTGCTTTTTGAAAGTTCGAAAATTCGAGATTTGATTTTCGAAAAAGTGTCTACTTTCGATTTTCCATAAAAACTGAAAATCCGAAAAATCCGGGTTCCGTGAAATGCGGGAGTTCGGAGAGTTTCGTCGGGACTTCGAAACCTTCAGATTCGATTCAAAAGTGGGTTCTATTCGAATCTCTACGGGAGGTATCAGAGGAGACTCCTACCTCCCATTTCGAAGATTATCCTATATCTCACCTACCACTGCAGAAGATCAGGAAGTAGGAGTATTCTCCCTGGCAAATGGAACAGTAGCTCACACAGCCGTTACGTTCTTTTTAGAGATGTCCGAACTTCGCAAAATCCAGTCCGCTCGAGGATCCGCGAATTTTCGAAAAATTTGGAAATCTCGTAATTTCGAAAATTTTCGAAAATACGTATTTTCGTAAATACGAGAAATCCGCGGTTCGGAAGTTCGGAAGGCGGAAAATCCAGAAAATCTGGAAAAATCCCCCGTTCGCGAACGGGATAAATCCGCAGCGGATCCGGGTTCGAATCCGCGGTGGATCCGGGTTCGGGTACGTGAACCGGCCATCCCTAGTTCTTTTGCAATGTCTTTTTCATTTCATTTTCGTCTCTCATACCCAGAACTCCAGCAAAGAAACATCTGCAAAGATTTTCTCAGAAAAAAAACCCCCAAGAAATTATAAAGAAGAAAAAAGAAAATAAACAGATGGCAGGTTACCCTTTGTGCAGCCTGAACCATAATTCTCAATTAATCTTTTTCCTTGACACACAGTGTAGAAATAATTGCATAGAGAAAAAAACTCAATACTCTTGTTTTCTTTTGCTTGCAGAAAGTAAAGTAACAACGGAGACATTTCCTTAACCGTCTTGGTTCAAGTTAACCCTTGTACTGCCTCCCAGGTAAATCTAACATCTAGAGACCATTATGATGAAGTAATAATTCAATTGCAAGTCCCTTAACCAATCAGGTTGGGATTCTGGGGGTTTTACAGGTGGAGACATCATATGGAAAGATTGTTTAACATCATGTGCTAATCTGTAACATCACCCTTCTTTACATCACAAATGAATCAATAAATCAATATGGAATTTTGGTTTTAAAGGAGAACTAAACCAAAAATTTTTTTACCCCCCCCCCCCCAAATTTGGGGGGGAAAATGTAATATGTTTAAAAAAAACAAAAAAAAAAGTCAATTTTTTAATGAAATGCTATGAGATTTTTGGAAATGTAGTTTTGAGTTATTTATTTCTCCAAAATCACAGCATGCCCTTATAATAACAGCAAGGCACAGTGACCCTTTATGTCTAAAAATATCTTATGGATATGAGATTAACAGAAAAGATCTATCTCATTTTCAGCGATTTTTCTCTGATTTATAGGTTAAAACAATATCACTTGTATTTTGTAATTCCCTGTTAAGAAAGCACTATAAAACCATAAGATATACCTGTTTGAATTCCATAAAACCTTTCACTACAGTAAGCCCTCCCCTTTCATTTTTAATTTTACCCTTCCCTTATTATAAACATAGAGAGATACATAGTATCTGATTGGAGAACTCCTCTCTCAGAGTAAATCGAACTGGGCATGTCTGATACCAATGAGCTTGAGGAGGGGGCAGTGTCTATAGGGGGCAGTGTGTACTGTTATATTTTACTTATTGTATCTTTAATTAGGAATAACAAAGTAAGACAAGAGTTACATTTTTTCCCAGCTGTTCTTAGATTGTCAGTAAAGGGAAAATGTGTTTGAGGGTGAAATACTCTAAATTAAACAGGGTTTCTTTTTCATCTATCAGTTAGCTTTAGGGGTTGATACTTTTAGCTTTTCATACCCCAGACTAGAGTAGCCATTAGGTTACAATGTATCTTTACTGAATGAAGAGATTATTCGGTATTTTCAGGAATCCTGCTGAAGGATCTTTTTAAACTCCAATGATTTTCCTCGAGACATCAGAGTTATTGGATTGCGACTGTTCAACATCTATTAATGTGGCCAGTCCCAGCTCAGATCAGATGTTATTAAATACCAACCCCCCCATTCATCTGCCTTGTGCGAATCCTTCTGCAGGCGAATTTTCTTCCTTTAAACCTTTCTGGCAATTTATTTAGTACAAGTGCAGATGGAATCATCTATAGACTGACACCCCCCCGCAGGCAGATGCTTATTGTAGGTCTGCTTCAGTTCTTACTATGAGTCTAACCATGAAGTGCGGCCTCTGTCCCAACTGCCAGATATAAATGGACGACAGATGGAGAAATGAGCCCGATATACAGTAAATGTTCCAAAGCCCCCTAGACAGATGGGAAATATCCGCAACACCGGGTAGGGAGGGAGACGTATTATATAATGCTTTTATATGTGTATGCGGTCCATTATATACCTTACCTTATCTTTTTATGACATTAACAGTCAGCCTTTTTCCTAAAATTCATTTCCAGCCTTTGGTTACCCTTTAATCACCTTACCTTGTTTATTTAAAGGGGCAGCTTAGGTAGATTTTATTTAATATAATGAGCACAAGTTCCTATCTATGTTTGTTGTTGTAGACTTTATGAATATATATATATGAAGTGGGACCGCGCTGTAACGTAGCGTGGATCTCGCATCGCCCTGAGATTAAATTCCAGTTATTGATCGGAGCTACTTTGTACTGTAATTGCTTCTTACGACAACCTTACGTTTTCACCTCTCGTTGCCCTCCGGGTAATACAGGTTTATAATACAATTAAATCTCACCTGCCCCAGATTGCTTGTGTAACAGACTATTTACACAGAAAAAAGTTATTAACTAACCAGCCGGGTGACAGACAACTGGGCAGAGCCTCATCTCTAAAAAGAAAGAAGAATATTCCAGATCTTAAAGGGCAAGTTCACCCTATTGGCAAAATTATATACTTACTATCCCCTCCCCCGATAACTCTGACTTCACAAAACGTACTTATCTCCCCGGGGGTTCCTGAACTGAGATACTCACCCTGCTCTCTAATATCATCTTCCCTTAGGCTAAGGACACACTACAAAGCACCAAATCGTGCACGCAATCGCGAGCGTTATCGATTCTTGTGCACTTTGCCTTTGCGCGTGCGTTTTGCGCATGCAATTTTGCCATTTTCCATTATGGAAATGCATGCGTTAAGACACCAAAAATAGTGAACGCATGCGTTACCAAAACAGAAACATATGCGCATCGGAAACTGCAGGAATTTTTACGTTCCTGCGATTTCCATTATAACCAAATCGCATGTGCAATCATGATTGCAAACGAGCAATAGTGTGGCCTAGCCCTTAAAGCCGTGCAAGCTTGTTATAAGCCCACACATGTGCAGAGGAGGTGTCCCAGTCCCTAGCAGTCATTCATTGGCTATAACATTATCCGTCATGGTTCAGATGGGCAAACGTGGTACCTGAAAAGATTTGTACCTTAGTAAAAGTTTACTATATTGGCCAACCAAGTTTTTTGGCCATCAAATTATATTTAGCCGGGTGGTAGGAAACATTTCTCTTACCTCCTGGACTGGCAGCTCTAACACTCCTCTCCTTCCCACCACCAATCTAAAAGGTATGTTACAATCACAGATCAGTAAAATGACACATTGTTACAATCACAGATCAGTAGAACGACACATTGTTACAATCACAGATCAGTAGAATGAAACATTGTTACAATCACAGATCAGTAAAATGACACATTGTTACAATCACAGATCAGTAAAATGACACATTGTTACAATCACAGATCATTAAAATGACACATTGTTACAATTACAGATCAGTAAAATGACACATTGTTACAATCACAGATCAGTAAAATGACACATTGTTACAATCACAGATCAGTAGAATGACACATTGTTACAAACACAGATCAGTAGAATGACACATTGTTACAATCACAGATCAGTAAAATGACACATTGTTACAATCACAGATCAGTAAAATGACACATTGTTAGTTAAAATCACAGCGGTGTTTTTCCCTTCCCAAGAGCAGTATGTGATCTTAGCATTGAGAGGCCCCTTCCTTTTGAAGGGGACAAAGGCTTAATTGATCATTGGAAGCGGTGGGGGCATTATAGTCATGGTACGTACACAGCGTTACACATTGGGATGATGTTTAGGGTAAGTATTTCCTTAGAAATAAAACAAAATCCAGAGTTCAGCTTTCCATTCCATACACTGTACCCCCAGTTATGTTTGATAAAACTTTAATAGATTTTATTTGTGAAACAATTCCCTTATATGTAAGTAGGATAAGTAGGATGCAAGAACTACAACTCCCTGCATTCCAAATCTGCACTCTACCCCCTGCTTCAGGGTAAATTATACGTCTACTCTAGCCCAAGAATATGCAGGGGTGTGGTACAGTCCATATGGTGGTACAGCCAAACAATGGGGTAAAGTATAAACCAAGTGTTTTTACTGTCCCTTTAATATTCCTTTTCTGTGTAATGGCCATTGAATGGGAGGTAATAGGATGTTATAGGATTCCTATCCCACGCATAGCGTTTCCCCTTGGAATTCAAGCATCTAATCCGCCCACCGACTGATATAATTAATGGCTATATTCGCCTTCCTGATATGAAATCCATATTATTTATTCATCACCGGGAACCCAACAGGGGCGAAGGTGTGCAGTGCATCATGGGTAAGGTCATATTTAAAGGAAAATCTAAATTATTATTAGAATTTGCCTGACATTTATTTTCCTATAATAAACAACAGCACATGACATTATCCTTTACATTCCTTTTCTTCATACAGTATTTCCTCGTTTTTAATTGGTGGATTCCACGTAGTTGAGGAAAAAGTAAAACGCGAAATGGATTTTTGCACAGAGACGCGACCATGTAAAATTACAATAACCAGATGATGTAAGAAGTGTGAAGTGATGTCCCATTGTGGCCTGATAGGGTCTACTGACCTCCTTGTCCTAGATTGGCGTGCATGGCATCCAATCACAGGCAAGCAAACTCGTCTTGCCGTTTTTAACAGATCCACCTAATCACATCTCTGGGCAGAAATGAAATTCACAGAATTATACCCTGGACTGGACTCACTGGGTGACTGCGTTTGGTTATCTCAGAACCTTGTAGACAGGATTCTCCGAAGCTTTAGCAAAACCGAAGTAGTGTCAGACTAGAATGTTGGGGCCTACCATGAAATCTGAGACCAGGGGCCCGCCAGGATGAGTTCAGGGGCCCACCTAACATTTCATATCTCTACTATCACTTATTTACATATCTATCTTACGCCTACTGACTCCTATTGTTTATTAAAATGTATTTATATATATCAATCAATGTCAAGACTGAAGATCTCCTGTTCCAATCTCAAAGATCGAGGCCTCAAACTTTGAGTGGTTCTCCTGATCAAATTTCCCTCTATTGGAAATCCAATTGGAAGAATATCTGCCCGTGTATGGCTAGATTTAAAGTCCCTTTGGCACTGTATTTAAATCTTAGCTGTTTTTTTCTATGTCCTTGAGTGAATGGGCTGTGGGTCCACTGGGGGATTCCACTGTGACCGTGTGGACCAGTCCGACACTGAACAGATGTTAAGAACGTCTTTGGTACCAGATAGAAGTACGAGCCCTTGACCTCGGACTGACACCCCCGATTGGTTGTATGTTCTTGGGTAAGGTTGTTCCACTGACCTTGCATGAGATTAGTGCTGGTTTAGAGACAATAACGTCTCTGTCATTTCATTGTATGTTTCCTTTAATTTTCCAGCCAAGAGCAGATTGTTTATCTTCAACTCCATAAATTCAGAAATGTTCAGATAAAGAGAAAACATTTCAATAGGGTGAAAAGTTTACCTGCTGGACAGAAAGATCAGTCGCTATCGGAATGAGAGCGAGAGAACACAGACTCAGCATCTTGTATCAGAACAGCTCGTTAAGGCGATAACCTCATTACCTTGTTTTAATTAGGAACTAAGAGATCGCCATAAACCCCTCAATAAGGCTGTAAAGGGGATTATAAAAATATATCTCTATCTCTAGCAAACAAAATAACGTTCACACACCACACAACCGGAATAGAATGAACAATAAACAGAGAGGGACCAATTATTCTTGCCAGTCCATAGACTTAAGGTTCGTACACACGTGCGGTTGCCACCCTGCGACGCACGATGTGTACAAACGGCCCTTTTGGCTGATAATCGGACCGTGTATGGACACTTTATCAGTCAAAACGACAGTTCGGGGATCGTTGCCCAATCTGCCGTTTCGGTTTGTACACACGTTCGATGCACAGAATGACCCCCAGCGTACAACACAGGTGCGACGAGCGGCCATATTGGATGAAAGTCGTGTGCGAGTATGCGTTCGGTCAGGGCTTCGTTCATTAAATCACCATGGTGGAACAATGAATGACACGTGACCGAACGCATACGCATGTGCAATTATCAGCCAAAATGTCTGTTTGCCACATGCGTAGACATAGGGATCATTCGTTGGTACGTGTGTTGGATGTGTGTACGAGGCTTTAAGCTTCGTACAGATGTACGATTTTGACACAGACTCCTGACCACAATGTGCTTCCGTGACAAACGCCCATTTCGGCCGATATTCGCACGTGTGTATGCGTTCAGTGGGTGGTCATTTGTTGATCTGCCATGGCACAAACACACGTGTTCAATATCAATACAGTATCAATACCATGGCAATAACGTGGACGCTTTAGTTACAACTTACTAGAATAGTATCTTACGATGCATGGGTGTTCTGAGAAGGAACGTTTCATATTAAAGGTAAAAAAAACAAGTTTAGTTCCCCTTTAAATAACGAATAATGTCATGTGCTTCGGAGAACCAAGTAAAGTAGAAAAAAAGAAGCTAGGAAAATCAGCAGGTAGCTAAGGCAGGAGGCTTGAACTAGAGATGGCCCGACTTCCTAAAGTTTGGTTTGTCTTTGAATTTTTGAATTTCAGTAAAAGTTCGGTAGTTCGAAAACGGACCCATTAAAGTCAACAGGGACAAATAGTTTGAAACGTTCAGAATAAATACGGTTAAAAAAGAAATGGTAACTTACCGTAAATGGCTCTGGGACCAGGGAAATGGTCTGGGGAACCCGTCACTGTCACCAAAACGTGTTCAAACACTAAATTTTCCCACGATCGGGCAATTTTAGCTTCCTCATTGAATTTTCAATGGTTATCGAAATCGGACATCACATTGGCGAGTTATCAATGCATTCGAGGGCTACCAAACACCGCATTCAAGGGTTATGCCCGAAACCAAGGGTTGGCGAATGCCACATTCGAGGTAATGACGAATTCAAGGGTCGCCGAACGCCGCATTCTCGGGCGATGGAGCGCTAAATTCGAAGGTTAGCGATTCGAGAATTTGAGGATCTTTGAATTTTCGATACTTATTAAAAATAAGTCATCGAGTTTGAAAAGTCCGAAAGTTCGTAGTTCAAAGAGCCCGAAAAAGTCCGGCTCAAACTCGGGTTCGAGTTCCAGTTCTAGTCCATCCCTATATTGAACGTGGCCATCTGTAGACTCCATGTACTGGTTCCCTTCCAGCTTAGAACCACAGACGTCTTATAACAGTAAACCACCATGTCTGGACCCCTATCAACATCCATTTATATTCTATTATAACTGATATTGGACTATTTATTTACCTTGTTGTATATGGATCTGCTGTCAATGGGACATTTCTAGCTGATGGCTTTGCAAAACATTGGCCAATTAAACTGTATGAATCAAGCAGAAAGGTATATCAATGCCCTTCATGCACCAATACAAACCGCTTTTGTATAAAGACTAGAGATGTTCAAAACTGAGTTTCGTTCTGTTTTCGAATTTTCAAAATTTTTGGAAAGTTCCAAAGTTTGAAAATTCGAGATTCGATTTTTGAAAATCGTCTACTTTTGACTTTCAACTTTCGAAACTCGTCTTCTTTCGATTCTCGAAAATCATCTTTCGATTTTCGGTTTTCAAAATCGAAAATTCGTAAAAAAAAACAATCTTATGCTACAAAAAGTATTACAGTTACTTTTACTTTAAGTTTTAACGAGATACAGTCTTCTCCTCGGTGAATGATACTGAGCATGTGCGAGGTCACTCAGCTATGTGAGGGGCAGTAACTGCAGGGATTTCTGTACTAAATATTTTTATGTGATACATTGTTTTGTTGCAGTTTCTGGGATATATGTCAGGAATTCAGTTCTGTCCAGTCTTTCTTCCCTCCTTTTATATAAATACTGAATATTTACAATATCAGTAACTAGAACTTCTCTCCCACCCTATGCAGAGAGAATGGTGAATTTACTGTTTATACTTATGATAAATAGATGCCGCCTTTTTTTTCTTTTCCAGTGTGAGTTGTAATAAAATATAATACGGGAAGAACTTACAATGAGGCTGTTTAGAAGGATAATGGTTGTAAAGTAATTTAGTTGGGTTCAGCCTCAGGTTAATAAAGTGCAGAAGTTCAGCTGCTTTCTGGGATCATGGAATCTGGAAGGATATTAAAGGCACAGTTCCACAAGCTTGAATTCTCTGATTCTCCCATTGTACCCATTGCCTTAAAGGGATGCTGTAGGTTTTAAAGGGATATTCCAACCACCCCAACCAAGTATCACTAGAGATGGCCGAACCTTCTAAAGTTCGGTTTATTTTAGAATTTTCAAACTTCAGTAAACGTTCGATAGTTCAAAAACGGACCCATTAAAGGACAATTATACTCACCTGGAACACCCTGTTCCTGCCACCCGTGACATCTCTACTACCCAGGGTGAGGACCAAAACCGCATTCTCCTCACCCTTGGGTTTGCTTTCTAACTCTAGTTTCCGGTTCAGTTCCCCTCTTTTAAACAGCTGATCGTGTGTACGTTTCATTCATACGTGCGATTAGCTGTTTAAAAACCGACTGCCGCATCCTAGATTTATCACCTAAAGTCGAGCGCTAGCGAACACCACATTCTAGGGTTATCGCCAAATTCGAGGGTTAACGAATGCAGTGTTTTATGGTTATGGAGCACTAAAGTTGAGGGTTATTGCCACTTTCGAGGGTTACCGATTACCGGTAGAATATTCGAGAGTTATGGATAATAAGTCAATAAGTTCGAAAAGTCCGAAAGTTCATAGTTCAAAGAGTTCCCAAAAAGTCAGAGTTTGTACGAACTCATAAAATCCAGCTCGATTCGGGTTTGAGTTCTAGTCCATCCCTAAGTATCACCAGAAACTTCTACTAAATGTTAAGAATTTCATCCCCTACTGTTTGAATTTAAAGGGTATTTCCACCAGGATTTTAACTTTCTTTTTTCCAGTTTTACTGAAGAACAGGAGGTAAGACGTAGTGCATTTACCTCCTGTTTTGCAGTTAAACTGGAAAAAAGAAAGTTAAATCCTGGTGGAAATACCCTTTAACGTAGACCAGCTCCACTTCCCAAGAACAATAATAGATGGACACAAACCTCGAACTATTCGAACTAGTTTTTTTTTCCGGACTCGCGTCTGAATTTTCAATAATTAACGAATTTACAGGCTGTTCGCTAACCCTAGAATATATAGTTCGTTTTTTTTTACGCTAACCCTTAAAAGTATTGTTCCCTAACCCTCGAAAGCATCGTTCGGTAACCCTTGAATTGGCCGTGCCCTCAAAAGTATCATTCGATTTCGGTAACCCTCGAATTTATCGTTCTATTTTCGGTAACTTTCAAAAGTATCGTTCGGTAACCCTCGAATGTAACCCTCGAATTGGCCGTAACCCTTGAATGTAGCTTGTGCAAAACCCGACAATTGCCCGCTCGTGTTTAAGAAGTGTTTTAACAGGTTTTAGTGATAGTGACATGTTCCCCATACCATTTCCCAGGTGTCACAGCCATTTACAGTAAGTTACCATTGTTAGTTTAGCCAGGGGCACTTCTAGGGTTTTTGCTGCCTGAGCCAAACTTTATTGCCGCTCTTTTGTGCGCCACCGCCATATTAGAATTGATGTGGCTTTGTGGATGGGCGTGGCTAAAATGTTATGATTTTTAACTTTCTATCATATAGATATTTAAACAGTTCCTCAGACAGTCATTAAGCAATAATGTAAATTACTAGAAACAGATGTTACATCCCATTCTCAAACAGCTTGTGTTGCCATTACCATATTGCTCATTTCAGGGTTTTAGGGTTTAGTTGCTCAAATCAGATTTTATAGCCTGTGCTATACATGTTGCTTTAACTGTTACAATGCCAGACTTTCTGTAGTATAAAAGATTTTAGCCAAAAGATTTGTAAGCCTTCAACCATGTAGACAAAGTAGACTCTTTCAGCAGGGCCTAACTAACCTAAACAATAAGTAACTACTGGTGTTACCCAAACAGAGATCACACACAATATGTTAGACTACCAGTGTTACCCAATCAGAGATCACACAGAATAAGTAAGACAGTTAATATATTTTATGACAGCTATAGATTAGAAATAATATATTTTAATCTGAAGATTTCTTTTAAGAAAGATAATTAGTATTAAATGCGGAATAGAAAACTTCCAGTGAAAATCCCTCTTACTAAAAATATCACAAAAATATCCAGTAGCTGTGAATAATATATCTGGCATTGTAATACACCTTACATCCCTGTAATCCCCTTGCTTCTTTTTAAACACGAGAGTGTGTTGCAGTGCGTGTGTGATCTCCTGATGTTTTTGCGATTGTGCAAAAAAATGCAGATTGCATGAGCTCCGATTAACAGATCGCTCACTAGTGTGGCCACATCAATTGGGTGATGTGAGGGGAATAGTGTGCGCTTTTAAAAGCTTGATCGGAACACAATCGCAATCAGATCGCGCTTAAAAGAGCATCAGTGTGGCCTAGCCCTTATTAATTAATTTGGCTTAAGGGCTAGACAACACTGCTGCGTTTTTTATGCGTTTACGCTTGCATTTTTTTCAGATCATTGAAAACTCGTGTTTTCGGGTGCGTTGTGATTGCGATTTGCGTTCCACATTTTTTATCGCAATCGCATGCGGTTTCCTATACCTAATGAAGACAATGCATGCGCAAATGCAACAAAATTGCATGCAATTCCGTATGCGATTGCGTTTGCGGCCCAGTGTGGCCGTGCCCTAAAAGAGATAAATTAATTTTCTTCTTTTATTTTCTTCCCTTTTCTTCTCCCTTTTTTTGGACTTTTTCCTTCCAGTTTTCCAGCTAGAGACACAGAATTTGGTGCAGACATGCGGGACACATAACAGAAGTGTGCTATTACCTAGCTAAGG
Organism: Hymenochirus boettgeri; assembly: GCA_019447015.1. NCBI lineage: Eukaryota > Metazoa > Chordata > Amphibia > Anura > Pipidae > Hymenochirus > Hymenochirus boettgeri. Next base: position 32,570 of record JAACNH010002143.1, read on the forward strand.
AATCCGCGTGGAAGCGTTACCGTGTTATTTATTTACCGGGAATTTTCTTGACATTTTCCGCATCCTATTTACTCACCGAGAGGTGCACCACATCATCAGCCCTTCTCCAACTGTGCGTGCACCACTGCCGTTGGAGAAGCCGGCCCGACTGCTGTTTCTAGGAGGGGGCAGAGAGAGGGAGAGAGAAAGGGGGGGGGGGAATGGGCGTACCTTCAGGGGCCCGCCCCCCGTGAGTTTGTAGGCCGGATCCCTGACCCCCTCTTCCCGACAAGCCTGCCAAGATCTCCTAAGCCGCGACCAACCGTTTAGCCATTTTTAAACAGCTGATCGTGCGTATACAGGAAACATACGCACGATCAGCTGTTTAAAAGACAATACCCGGTTCAGTTCCGGAAGTTCGGGTCCAGTCTTTTAAACAGCTAATAGCGAGAAGGAAAAAGGGAAAGAGTTGGGAAAGGTCTTTAAATGCAGGGTTGAATGACGGGGGTTTGCTGGTTGATTATATTGGATCCAATCCTCAAACATAAACATTCTGGGATCATTTCAGGGTCATTTGATCAAATCAAATCTCAACTGACACTTTCTGTGTGAAATGCACTCGGGTCCGAGACTTCACTACTACACACTCAACAACTACACAAACACACACAATTACCAAATAAAACCACAATAATAATTATATGAAAAGTACAAACCATGGTTATGACACTTACAAAATTGTAATATTCAATAACCTTCAATCGCTGGACCACAATTATCTAACATTTGTCTGATTTTTCCTTATTAGACACGTAACACAAATGTTTAGCGGACCAACACCAGGTTTGTACGACCGGATCATTGTGTGAATGAGCCCCTTAACCAAATAACTTGCTAACCTTAGATATTAGGAATCAAATGCCTGTAATTTTATTAATTAACCCCCTTGTAGCTCAATAGAGCAGAACTCTCTTTGACCATTGAAGAATTCCATCTAACCTGGTCACACGGTTGGCTGCCCCATAATGCATAGCGCCTGAACTTTAACGAGCTAATGTGTCACTCATTCAACATCCAAAGAAAGAATAACCAGCTTATTGAGCATAATGAGCTATTTGTCATTAGTCAAGAGAAAATATGGGGCTTAGTTACTGAGCTGGGAACGATGGTCTATGGATATTAATCTGTGGTGACTAGAGATTAATCAAACCGGCGAGATTCGTTCTGCGGCGGTTCAACGGAAATATTGAAATTCTACGGAAACTGAAGATTTGGAGTCAACCCAGGGGCCGGAATTTTTGCATTTTTAACACCGAATTCTGCCAAGTTTGAACCTTCGAAATTCTGAAAGTCCTGCGGGTTCCACGGAATTTCGGAACTAGCTTCAGTTAGAATCCGGGACTCATTTCTAGTGGGAACCGGTATAAAGTTTAAGGGTAACCGTGGTCGAATCTCTAGGTAACATTTTTGAGAAGTTTTTAGGTGGAAAGGTTCAGCAATATTACTTCCTGCTTGAACACTTCGGGACGATTTACCCAGAGCCGCTGAGCAAAGTTAACCGGTTTGCTACCGGTTAGCGTGACTTTAACTTTAATGCGGGTTATGCATTGAACGCATGCGATTGAATATTGCATTAGCGCTGGATTTTAATGTCAGCAAATAGATATTGAATTGCGATCAGGACATTTACCCAGAGCGATAGCGGCTCTGCCTGTACTAATAGGCCCCTCTTCTCAACTGTCAATTTTTTTTTATGTCTGTGCAGGTACTTCCTTTTTTCCACAGCATTAATGGCAAGGCCACACAGCAACGCAAATGCAATCACAATCGCATGTGATTTCATGCGCGATTTTCGTTGCGTTTGCGCATGCGATTTCTTCAATAGGCATAGGAAAACGCAAGCGATTGCGATTAGAAATGCAGAACGCAAACCGCAATCGCAACGCACCCAAAAACGTGTGTTTTTTTCTGCGTTGCCGCGTTTTCAATGATTTTTAAAAAACGCAAGCGCAAACGCAAAAAAAAAGCACCAGTGTGGCCTAGCCCTAAGTCTTAATTGAGCATGCTTCTCCCCTGGGGCAGAGGGGAGGAACAGAGGGTCATGTGCTATCACCCAACCTACTGAAAGCAGAACATTATAACATTCTACAACATAACTAGAAATCACTGGGCCCCCCAGCAAAACTATGATGGGGCCCCTATTCATGTTCATCCATAGTGGTTTTCTCGAAGGAAGCTATATCTGTCATCATTTAGTCTTTAGTCTTCCTTTAAATTATAAATGTAGTTTAAGTGACTCAAAAAAAACCAACTCATTTTTCACAGGATAAAAGAAAAATCCATATTTGTTTGCATATTGTTATCCCAATGCAAATACAATTTATCATCCCTGATGTTTTCAAGCAAACAAGGCAATAGACTGAGTGGGTTTTTCTGGGAATGCTTCTCGAATAACTATTTTAATCTCAATGAAGAATTCGGCCTCTAGGTGGCGCTTGTGTCTTTGCTGAGGAAACGGCAATAGGAAGGAAATTTTCATTTTAATAAACAAGAACTAATCTAAATACCCAGAGATCCTTGTACAGATTCTCTCATTAAAAAATAAACCAGAAACACTCTGATGGGTTATTTCAGCACAGACAAGCAGACAAGTGTTTATAAAGGCGCGGTATTGCTATTTCCTGATGCCTTCTCACTATAACGCACCAAATTGCGCACGCAATCTTGAGCGTTCTCTGTGCGTTGTCACACGTTGTTCTGCGTTTGCGCAGGTGATTTTGCAATTTAACATCATAGAAACGCATGCGTTTGTGCAAAAAATGGTGATCGCAAAACGGATGCGCAAACGCATGAGCATTGTAAATCCATCAGATTTCTATTCTAACCAAAATCGTATGCAGAAGTGAAACACGCAAAATACTGCTTTTTGAAAGTTCGAAAATTCGAGATTTGATTTTCGAAAAAGTGTCTACTTTCGATTTTCCATAAAAACTGAAAATCCGAAAAATCCGGGTTCCGTGAAATGCGGGAGTTCGGAGAGTTTCGTCGGGACTTCGAAACCTTCAGATTCGATTCAAAAGTGGGTTCTATTCGAATCTCTACGGGAGGTATCAGAGGAGACTCCTACCTCCCATTTCGAAGATTATCCTATATCTCACCTACCACTGCAGAAGATCAGGAAGTAGGAGTATTCTCCCTGGCAAATGGAACAGTAGCTCACACAGCCGTTACGTTCTTTTTAGAGATGTCCGAACTTCGCAAAATCCAGTCCGCTCGAGGATCCGCGAATTTTCGAAAAATTTGGAAATCTCGTAATTTCGAAAATTTTCGAAAATACGTATTTTCGTAAATACGAGAAATCCGCGGTTCGGAAGTTCGGAAGGCGGAAAATCCAGAAAATCTGGAAAAATCCCCCGTTCGCGAACGGGATAAATCCGCAGCGGATCCGGGTTCGAATCCGCGGTGGATCCGGGTTCGGGTACGTGAACCGGCCATCCCTAGTTCTTTTGCAATGTCTTTTTCATTTCATTTTCGTCTCTCATACCCAGAACTCCAGCAAAGAAACATCTGCAAAGATTTTCTCAGAAAAAAAACCCCCAAGAAATTATAAAGAAGAAAAAAGAAAATAAACAGATGGCAGGTTACCCTTTGTGCAGCCTGAACCATAATTCTCAATTAATCTTTTTCCTTGACACACAGTGTAGAAATAATTGCATAGAGAAAAAAACTCAATACTCTTGTTTTCTTTTGCTTGCAGAAAGTAAAGTAACAACGGAGACATTTCCTTAACCGTCTTGGTTCAAGTTAACCCTTGTACTGCCTCCCAGGTAAATCTAACATCTAGAGACCATTATGATGAAGTAATAATTCAATTGCAAGTCCCTTAACCAATCAGGTTGGGATTCTGGGGGTTTTACAGGTGGAGACATCATATGGAAAGATTGTTTAACATCATGTGCTAATCTGTAACATCACCCTTCTTTACATCACAAATGAATCAATAAATCAATATGGAATTTTGGTTTTAAAGGAGAACTAAACCAAAAATTTTTTTACCCCCCCCCCCCCAAATTTGGGGGGGAAAATGTAATATGTTTAAAAAAAACAAAAAAAAAAGTCAATTTTTTAATGAAATGCTATGAGATTTTTGGAAATGTAGTTTTGAGTTATTTATTTCTCCAAAATCACAGCATGCCCTTATAATAACAGCAAGGCACAGTGACCCTTTATGTCTAAAAATATCTTATGGATATGAGATTAACAGAAAAGATCTATCTCATTTTCAGCGATTTTTCTCTGATTTATAGGTTAAAACAATATCACTTGTATTTTGTAATTCCCTGTTAAGAAAGCACTATAAAACCATAAGATATACCTGTTTGAATTCCATAAAACCTTTCACTACAGTAAGCCCTCCCCTTTCATTTTTAATTTTACCCTTCCCTTATTATAAACATAGAGAGATACATAGTATCTGATTGGAGAACTCCTCTCTCAGAGTAAATCGAACTGGGCATGTCTGATACCAATGAGCTTGAGGAGGGGGCAGTGTCTATAGGGGGCAGTGTGTACTGTTATATTTTACTTATTGTATCTTTAATTAGGAATAACAAAGTAAGACAAGAGTTACATTTTTTCCCAGCTGTTCTTAGATTGTCAGTAAAGGGAAAATGTGTTTGAGGGTGAAATACTCTAAATTAAACAGGGTTTCTTTTTCATCTATCAGTTAGCTTTAGGGGTTGATACTTTTAGCTTTTCATACCCCAGACTAGAGTAGCCATTAGGTTACAATGTATCTTTACTGAATGAAGAGATTATTCGGTATTTTCAGGAATCCTGCTGAAGGATCTTTTTAAACTCCAATGATTTTCCTCGAGACATCAGAGTTATTGGATTGCGACTGTTCAACATCTATTAATGTGGCCAGTCCCAGCTCAGATCAGATGTTATTAAATACCAACCCCCCCATTCATCTGCCTTGTGCGAATCCTTCTGCAGGCGAATTTTCTTCCTTTAAACCTTTCTGGCAATTTATTTAGTACAAGTGCAGATGGAATCATCTATAGACTGACACCCCCCCGCAGGCAGATGCTTATTGTAGGTCTGCTTCAGTTCTTACTATGAGTCTAACCATGAAGTGCGGCCTCTGTCCCAACTGCCAGATATAAATGGACGACAGATGGAGAAATGAGCCCGATATACAGTAAATGTTCCAAAGCCCCCTAGACAGATGGGAAATATCCGCAACACCGGGTAGGGAGGGAGACGTATTATATAATGCTTTTATATGTGTATGCGGTCCATTATATACCTTACCTTATCTTTTTATGACATTAACAGTCAGCCTTTTTCCTAAAATTCATTTCCAGCCTTTGGTTACCCTTTAATCACCTTACCTTGTTTATTTAAAGGGGCAGCTTAGGTAGATTTTATTTAATATAATGAGCACAAGTTCCTATCTATGTTTGTTGTTGTAGACTTTATGAATATATATATATGAAGTGGGACCGCGCTGTAACGTAGCGTGGATCTCGCATCGCCCTGAGATTAAATTCCAGTTATTGATCGGAGCTACTTTGTACTGTAATTGCTTCTTACGACAACCTTACGTTTTCACCTCTCGTTGCCCTCCGGGTAATACAGGTTTATAATACAATTAAATCTCACCTGCCCCAGATTGCTTGTGTAACAGACTATTTACACAGAAAAAAGTTATTAACTAACCAGCCGGGTGACAGACAACTGGGCAGAGCCTCATCTCTAAAAAGAAAGAAGAATATTCCAGATCTTAAAGGGCAAGTTCACCCTATTGGCAAAATTATATACTTACTATCCCCTCCCCCGATAACTCTGACTTCACAAAACGTACTTATCTCCCCGGGGGTTCCTGAACTGAGATACTCACCCTGCTCTCTAATATCATCTTCCCTTAGGCTAAGGACACACTACAAAGCACCAAATCGTGCACGCAATCGCGAGCGTTATCGATTCTTGTGCACTTTGCCTTTGCGCGTGCGTTTTGCGCATGCAATTTTGCCATTTTCCATTATGGAAATGCATGCGTTAAGACACCAAAAATAGTGAACGCATGCGTTACCAAAACAGAAACATATGCGCATCGGAAACTGCAGGAATTTTTACGTTCCTGCGATTTCCATTATAACCAAATCGCATGTGCAATCATGATTGCAAACGAGCAATAGTGTGGCCTAGCCCTTAAAGCCGTGCAAGCTTGTTATAAGCCCACACATGTGCAGAGGAGGTGTCCCAGTCCCTAGCAGTCATTCATTGGCTATAACATTATCCGTCATGGTTCAGATGGGCAAACGTGGTACCTGAAAAGATTTGTACCTTAGTAAAAGTTTACTATATTGGCCAACCAAGTTTTTTGGCCATCAAATTATATTTAGCCGGGTGGTAGGAAACATTTCTCTTACCTCCTGGACTGGCAGCTCTAACACTCCTCTCCTTCCCACCACCAATCTAAAAGGTATGTTACAATCACAGATCAGTAAAATGACACATTGTTACAATCACAGATCAGTAGAACGACACATTGTTACAATCACAGATCAGTAGAATGAAACATTGTTACAATCACAGATCAGTAAAATGACACATTGTTACAATCACAGATCAGTAAAATGACACATTGTTACAATCACAGATCATTAAAATGACACATTGTTACAATTACAGATCAGTAAAATGACACATTGTTACAATCACAGATCAGTAAAATGACACATTGTTACAATCACAGATCAGTAGAATGACACATTGTTACAAACACAGATCAGTAGAATGACACATTGTTACAATCACAGATCAGTAAAATGACACATTGTTACAATCACAGATCAGTAAAATGACACATTGTTAGTTAAAATCACAGCGGTGTTTTTCCCTTCCCAAGAGCAGTATGTGATCTTAGCATTGAGAGGCCCCTTCCTTTTGAAGGGGACAAAGGCTTAATTGATCATTGGAAGCGGTGGGGGCATTATAGTCATGGTACGTACACAGCGTTACACATTGGGATGATGTTTAGGGTAAGTATTTCCTTAGAAATAAAACAAAATCCAGAGTTCAGCTTTCCATTCCATACACTGTACCCCCAGTTATGTTTGATAAAACTTTAATAGATTTTATTTGTGAAACAATTCCCTTATATGTAAGTAGGATAAGTAGGATGCAAGAACTACAACTCCCTGCATTCCAAATCTGCACTCTACCCCCTGCTTCAGGGTAAATTATACGTCTACTCTAGCCCAAGAATATGCAGGGGTGTGGTACAGTCCATATGGTGGTACAGCCAAACAATGGGGTAAAGTATAAACCAAGTGTTTTTACTGTCCCTTTAATATTCCTTTTCTGTGTAATGGCCATTGAATGGGAGGTAATAGGATGTTATAGGATTCCTATCCCACGCATAGCGTTTCCCCTTGGAATTCAAGCATCTAATCCGCCCACCGACTGATATAATTAATGGCTATATTCGCCTTCCTGATATGAAATCCATATTATTTATTCATCACCGGGAACCCAACAGGGGCGAAGGTGTGCAGTGCATCATGGGTAAGGTCATATTTAAAGGAAAATCTAAATTATTATTAGAATTTGCCTGACATTTATTTTCCTATAATAAACAACAGCACATGACATTATCCTTTACATTCCTTTTCTTCATACAGTATTTCCTCGTTTTTAATTGGTGGATTCCACGTAGTTGAGGAAAAAGTAAAACGCGAAATGGATTTTTGCACAGAGACGCGACCATGTAAAATTACAATAACCAGATGATGTAAGAAGTGTGAAGTGATGTCCCATTGTGGCCTGATAGGGTCTACTGACCTCCTTGTCCTAGATTGGCGTGCATGGCATCCAATCACAGGCAAGCAAACTCGTCTTGCCGTTTTTAACAGATCCACCTAATCACATCTCTGGGCAGAAATGAAATTCACAGAATTATACCCTGGACTGGACTCACTGGGTGACTGCGTTTGGTTATCTCAGAACCTTGTAGACAGGATTCTCCGAAGCTTTAGCAAAACCGAAGTAGTGTCAGACTAGAATGTTGGGGCCTACCATGAAATCTGAGACCAGGGGCCCGCCAGGATGAGTTCAGGGGCCCACCTAACATTTCATATCTCTACTATCACTTATTTACATATCTATCTTACGCCTACTGACTCCTATTGTTTATTAAAATGTATTTATATATATCAATCAATGTCAAGACTGAAGATCTCCTGTTCCAATCTCAAAGATCGAGGCCTCAAACTTTGAGTGGTTCTCCTGATCAAATTTCCCTCTATTGGAAATCCAATTGGAAGAATATCTGCCCGTGTATGGCTAGATTTAAAGTCCCTTTGGCACTGTATTTAAATCTTAGCTGTTTTTTTCTATGTCCTTGAGTGAATGGGCTGTGGGTCCACTGGGGGATTCCACTGTGACCGTGTGGACCAGTCCGACACTGAACAGATGTTAAGAACGTCTTTGGTACCAGATAGAAGTACGAGCCCTTGACCTCGGACTGACACCCCCGATTGGTTGTATGTTCTTGGGTAAGGTTGTTCCACTGACCTTGCATGAGATTAGTGCTGGTTTAGAGACAATAACGTCTCTGTCATTTCATTGTATGTTTCCTTTAATTTTCCAGCCAAGAGCAGATTGTTTATCTTCAACTCCATAAATTCAGAAATGTTCAGATAAAGAGAAAACATTTCAATAGGGTGAAAAGTTTACCTGCTGGACAGAAAGATCAGTCGCTATCGGAATGAGAGCGAGAGAACACAGACTCAGCATCTTGTATCAGAACAGCTCGTTAAGGCGATAACCTCATTACCTTGTTTTAATTAGGAACTAAGAGATCGCCATAAACCCCTCAATAAGGCTGTAAAGGGGATTATAAAAATATATCTCTATCTCTAGCAAACAAAATAACGTTCACACACCACACAACCGGAATAGAATGAACAATAAACAGAGAGGGACCAATTATTCTTGCCAGTCCATAGACTTAAGGTTCGTACACACGTGCGGTTGCCACCCTGCGACGCACGATGTGTACAAACGGCCCTTTTGGCTGATAATCGGACCGTGTATGGACACTTTATCAGTCAAAACGACAGTTCGGGGATCGTTGCCCAATCTGCCGTTTCGGTTTGTACACACGTTCGATGCACAGAATGACCCCCAGCGTACAACACAGGTGCGACGAGCGGCCATATTGGATGAAAGTCGTGTGCGAGTATGCGTTCGGTCAGGGCTTCGTTCATTAAATCACCATGGTGGAACAATGAATGACACGTGACCGAACGCATACGCATGTGCAATTATCAGCCAAAATGTCTGTTTGCCACATGCGTAGACATAGGGATCATTCGTTGGTACGTGTGTTGGATGTGTGTACGAGGCTTTAAGCTTCGTACAGATGTACGATTTTGACACAGACTCCTGACCACAATGTGCTTCCGTGACAAACGCCCATTTCGGCCGATATTCGCACGTGTGTATGCGTTCAGTGGGTGGTCATTTGTTGATCTGCCATGGCACAAACACACGTGTTCAATATCAATACAGTATCAATACCATGGCAATAACGTGGACGCTTTAGTTACAACTTACTAGAATAGTATCTTACGATGCATGGGTGTTCTGAGAAGGAACGTTTCATATTAAAGGTAAAAAAAACAAGTTTAGTTCCCCTTTAAATAACGAATAATGTCATGTGCTTCGGAGAACCAAGTAAAGTAGAAAAAAAGAAGCTAGGAAAATCAGCAGGTAGCTAAGGCAGGAGGCTTGAACTAGAGATGGCCCGACTTCCTAAAGTTTGGTTTGTCTTTGAATTTTTGAATTTCAGTAAAAGTTCGGTAGTTCGAAAACGGACCCATTAAAGTCAACAGGGACAAATAGTTTGAAACGTTCAGAATAAATACGGTTAAAAAAGAAATGGTAACTTACCGTAAATGGCTCTGGGACCAGGGAAATGGTCTGGGGAACCCGTCACTGTCACCAAAACGTGTTCAAACACTAAATTTTCCCACGATCGGGCAATTTTAGCTTCCTCATTGAATTTTCAATGGTTATCGAAATCGGACATCACATTGGCGAGTTATCAATGCATTCGAGGGCTACCAAACACCGCATTCAAGGGTTATGCCCGAAACCAAGGGTTGGCGAATGCCACATTCGAGGTAATGACGAATTCAAGGGTCGCCGAACGCCGCATTCTCGGGCGATGGAGCGCTAAATTCGAAGGTTAGCGATTCGAGAATTTGAGGATCTTTGAATTTTCGATACTTATTAAAAATAAGTCATCGAGTTTGAAAAGTCCGAAAGTTCGTAGTTCAAAGAGCCCGAAAAAGTCCGGCTCAAACTCGGGTTCGAGTTCCAGTTCTAGTCCATCCCTATATTGAACGTGGCCATCTGTAGACTCCATGTACTGGTTCCCTTCCAGCTTAGAACCACAGACGTCTTATAACAGTAAACCACCATGTCTGGACCCCTATCAACATCCATTTATATTCTATTATAACTGATATTGGACTATTTATTTACCTTGTTGTATATGGATCTGCTGTCAATGGGACATTTCTAGCTGATGGCTTTGCAAAACATTGGCCAATTAAACTGTATGAATCAAGCAGAAAGGTATATCAATGCCCTTCATGCACCAATACAAACCGCTTTTGTATAAAGACTAGAGATGTTCAAAACTGAGTTTCGTTCTGTTTTCGAATTTTCAAAATTTTTGGAAAGTTCCAAAGTTTGAAAATTCGAGATTCGATTTTTGAAAATCGTCTACTTTTGACTTTCAACTTTCGAAACTCGTCTTCTTTCGATTCTCGAAAATCATCTTTCGATTTTCGGTTTTCAAAATCGAAAATTCGTAAAAAAAAACAATCTTATGCTACAAAAAGTATTACAGTTACTTTTACTTTAAGTTTTAACGAGATACAGTCTTCTCCTCGGTGAATGATACTGAGCATGTGCGAGGTCACTCAGCTATGTGAGGGGCAGTAACTGCAGGGATTTCTGTACTAAATATTTTTATGTGATACATTGTTTTGTTGCAGTTTCTGGGATATATGTCAGGAATTCAGTTCTGTCCAGTCTTTCTTCCCTCCTTTTATATAAATACTGAATATTTACAATATCAGTAACTAGAACTTCTCTCCCACCCTATGCAGAGAGAATGGTGAATTTACTGTTTATACTTATGATAAATAGATGCCGCCTTTTTTTTCTTTTCCAGTGTGAGTTGTAATAAAATATAATACGGGAAGAACTTACAATGAGGCTGTTTAGAAGGATAATGGTTGTAAAGTAATTTAGTTGGGTTCAGCCTCAGGTTAATAAAGTGCAGAAGTTCAGCTGCTTTCTGGGATCATGGAATCTGGAAGGATATTAAAGGCACAGTTCCACAAGCTTGAATTCTCTGATTCTCCCATTGTACCCATTGCCTTAAAGGGATGCTGTAGGTTTTAAAGGGATATTCCAACCACCCCAACCAAGTATCACTAGAGATGGCCGAACCTTCTAAAGTTCGGTTTATTTTAGAATTTTCAAACTTCAGTAAACGTTCGATAGTTCAAAAACGGACCCATTAAAGGACAATTATACTCACCTGGAACACCCTGTTCCTGCCACCCGTGACATCTCTACTACCCAGGGTGAGGACCAAAACCGCATTCTCCTCACCCTTGGGTTTGCTTTCTAACTCTAGTTTCCGGTTCAGTTCCCCTCTTTTAAACAGCTGATCGTGTGTACGTTTCATTCATACGTGCGATTAGCTGTTTAAAAACCGACTGCCGCATCCTAGATTTATCACCTAAAGTCGAGCGCTAGCGAACACCACATTCTAGGGTTATCGCCAAATTCGAGGGTTAACGAATGCAGTGTTTTATGGTTATGGAGCACTAAAGTTGAGGGTTATTGCCACTTTCGAGGGTTACCGATTACCGGTAGAATATTCGAGAGTTATGGATAATAAGTCAATAAGTTCGAAAAGTCCGAAAGTTCATAGTTCAAAGAGTTCCCAAAAAGTCAGAGTTTGTACGAACTCATAAAATCCAGCTCGATTCGGGTTTGAGTTCTAGTCCATCCCTAAGTATCACCAGAAACTTCTACTAAATGTTAAGAATTTCATCCCCTACTGTTTGAATTTAAAGGGTATTTCCACCAGGATTTTAACTTTCTTTTTTCCAGTTTTACTGAAGAACAGGAGGTAAGACGTAGTGCATTTACCTCCTGTTTTGCAGTTAAACTGGAAAAAAGAAAGTTAAATCCTGGTGGAAATACCCTTTAACGTAGACCAGCTCCACTTCCCAAGAACAATAATAGATGGACACAAACCTCGAACTATTCGAACTAGTTTTTTTTTCCGGACTCGCGTCTGAATTTTCAATAATTAACGAATTTACAGGCTGTTCGCTAACCCTAGAATATATAGTTCGTTTTTTTTTACGCTAACCCTTAAAAGTATTGTTCCCTAACCCTCGAAAGCATCGTTCGGTAACCCTTGAATTGGCCGTGCCCTCAAAAGTATCATTCGATTTCGGTAACCCTCGAATTTATCGTTCTATTTTCGGTAACTTTCAAAAGTATCGTTCGGTAACCCTCGAATGTAACCCTCGAATTGGCCGTAACCCTTGAATGTAGCTTGTGCAAAACCCGACAATTGCCCGCTCGTGTTTAAGAAGTGTTTTAACAGGTTTTAGTGATAGTGACATGTTCCCCATACCATTTCCCAGGTGTCACAGCCATTTACAGTAAGTTACCATTGTTAGTTTAGCCAGGGGCACTTCTAGGGTTTTTGCTGCCTGAGCCAAACTTTATTGCCGCTCTTTTGTGCGCCACCGCCATATTAGAATTGATGTGGCTTTGTGGATGGGCGTGGCTAAAATGTTATGATTTTTAACTTTCTATCATATAGATATTTAAACAGTTCCTCAGACAGTCATTAAGCAATAATGTAAATTACTAGAAACAGATGTTACATCCCATTCTCAAACAGCTTGTGTTGCCATTACCATATTGCTCATTTCAGGGTTTTAGGGTTTAGTTGCTCAAATCAGATTTTATAGCCTGTGCTATACATGTTGCTTTAACTGTTACAATGCCAGACTTTCTGTAGTATAAAAGATTTTAGCCAAAAGATTTGTAAGCCTTCAACCATGTAGACAAAGTAGACTCTTTCAGCAGGGCCTAACTAACCTAA
>JAACNH010002144.1:0-45762 GCA_019447015.1 Hymenochirus boettgeri
CCTTCTCTTCTCCCTCATCATTCCCCTGTAGGGTATATTTGTCTATATCACATTCCTTCCTTTTCCCATCACCCTGTAAAGGTATATCTATCTATCTCCATTCGTCCCCTCAATTCCCCATCATCCCTTGGATTATATTGTCATATCCATTCTTCCTCTCAGTCCCATTCATCCTTGTACATTATATTGTCTAGTCCTTCCCCTTCTCTATCATCCAAGCATCCCCTGGACGTATATGTCTCACTAGCCATTCCCCTTCTATATCATTTCCATCAGCCACTGCGACGTTATATTGTCTATCCTCATTCTTCACTCTCTTCACATCCCTGTAGTTCTATATTGGATACTCACAATACATCAGGCCTACTTCTTCATAATTCAGCCTTTTGTACGGCCTTTTGCATTAGATTTGCTATTATTATCCGATTCCCCTTCTTCCCTTCATTTCATTCATACCCGTTATTCTTTATGATGTTATTGTTTATCCCCTTCCCCCATCTTCCTTGCTATCCCATCATCCCTTCGGTTACTACCACTTATTATTGTTATATCAATTCAAGCTCTATATTCCATCTCAACGTCTGACATTACTAGTGTTATATCCTTCCGATTCTTCTCCTTCTCATTCGACCATTCCCCTATAACCCACTCTTATTGTAGTTCTTATATGTTTATTATTCCCTTCCTTTCCCTTATGTCTTTCCCTCATCCCCCCGTGCCCAAATATGGTCATATCACTTCCACTTACCTTCCCCACCCTACCTCTTCTCCCGTTTATTGTCCCTACCATACCTTACCCCTTCCTCTCTCTCTCCCTCACATCACCCGTCGGTAGATGTATCTGTCCTATATACACACCGCCTTACCGTCCATCCCTCATGCCCATTATCTTTAAGTTTATATTGTCATATATCCCCACTTCCTTTTCTCATCTCACTCCCATAATCCAACCGCTTGTGACACCTAGCCTATTGCCTTATATACTCACCTCTTCCTCTTACCCCATCTCTCCCAGAGCCTTCCCCTGTGACTACATATTACTGTCTTTTTGCTATTCTTACCCTCCCTTTCTGTTAACTTCCCCAGCTCAACACTTTTTAGTACCGTTATGTCATCCCCTGAGATTAAGTTTTATAGTGTTGTCTTAGTTCTTTTATTTTCTCCCTTTTTGACCTCGTTTTTTGTTAATTGATCTCTTCCTATGTGTTACACGTTTGGGATTTTTTTTGGTTCCTATTGTATCCCTTTTGTTGAGTTAATGTGTCTAAGGTATGTTGGTTCGTCTAATGAGCTTGTCACCCACAATGGTTCGTGTTAAGTACGACATTACAGTAGGACTTACGAGTATTGTATTCGACAGGGGGATTTTCATCGACATGGGTGGATATTGTGAGCATATATTGTTGTATTATCCAACCTTCCCTGTCCCTCTCATCCCATAATTCACCTTGTACCATTATATTGCCTCTAGATCCATTCACTTCTTCCGTGATGAACTTGCGATTGGTTGTGGTAGAGTCCTGGTATTTGTGTAGTTGATGTGGTTGTCTATATCCATTCCCTTCTCTCGCTCCAATTCCCCTTGTACGTTTATTTTGTCTACTCATTCCCTTCCCTCTCATTCCCATCATCCCCTTGTACGTTATATTGTATTATATCAATTCCTTCTCATCTCATCCCATCATCCCCTTGTACGTTATTTGTCTACATCCTTCCCTGCTGCTTTTTCATAGCCTTGTACAGTATTATTCGTCTATATCCTATTACACTTCACATCATCCTTGACGTTATAATTGTCTATTATATTGTGCCCTCATTTAATACCCCTGGCGCATTCTCCATTCTCCCTCATCATTCCGTCCTTCTTAAGCTCATCACACTTGTACATTATATTGTCTCTATCATTCTCTCCTTCCCATATCCCATTGTCGAGTCTATTCCTCCTCTTTCCGTCAACCGTCTATATTGTCTATATCCATTCCCTCCCTCTATTTCCCATCACCGTACATTCAGTAAATATGATCTATAATCCATTCCCCTCCCTCTCAATTCCCATCTCCCCTTACAATTATTCCTCCTTTCGCCCTATCATTGTTTTATATTGTCTATATCCATTCCCTCTTCTCATCCAATCACGTATCATCATCCTCCTCTCATTACATCCCATGGTACGTTATATTGCTTATACCATTCCTTCCATCTCATTTCCTCATACCCTTGTCGTTATATTGTCTATATCCATTCCTCCCTCTCATTCCCAATATCCCCAGTACTTATTGGTCTATATCCATTTCCCTTACCTCATCTTCCCATATCCCCTCTTGTACGTATATTGTCTATATCATTCCCTTCCCTCTCATTCCCATATACCTTTGTACGTTATATGGTTATATCCATTCACTTCCCTCTCATATTCCCATCATCCCTGGACGTTTATGTTCTATATCCATTCCCTTCCCTCTCATTCCCATCATCCCCTGGGTACATTAATTGGTCATCATCCATTCCCTTCCCTCTCACTCCCATCATCCCCTTGTACTTATTTAGGTCTCATCCATTCCCTTCCCTCATCATTCCAACTAATTCCCCGTTGTATCATTATATTGTTCTAGTCCATTCCTTCTCTCGAATTCCCAAGTCATCACTTATTTTTGTATTCTTCTCTCTATCATCCCAATTCTATTATTGTCTAATCCATTACCGTCCCTCTCATTCCCATCCCCTTGTGACATTATATGTCGTATACATTCCCTTCTCTCATTCAATCCATCCCTTGTACGATTATATTGTCTATATTTCCCTTCCCTCTCATTCCAATCATCCCCTTGTACATGTATATGTCTATATCATTCCCTTCCTCTTCATTCCTCATTCATCACCTGGTACATTTATATTGTCTATATCCATCCCTTCCCTCTCATTCCATCATCCCCTTGAATACTAACTCTTCCCCTTCATTCCATTACGTCTATATGTCAGTCACCTGCCTTATCATTCCCATCATCCCCTTGTACGTTATATTGTCTATATCCATTCCCTTCTCTCTCCTCCCGCATCCGACGTAGTTACATCATCCATGTCCATTCATCATATCACTTGTACTTGATATATCCATCCCATTCTCTCTATCCCATATCCCCTTGTACGTATTATTGTCTAATCTTCCCCTCTTCTCATATTACTAATCCAAATTGTACATTATATTGTCTATATACCATTCCATTTCTCGATACCATCATCCCTTGTACGTTATATTGTCTATATCATCCCTTTTATTAATTCCATACTTGAACTGTTATTCCATCCCCTCACCTATTCCTCATCCCCTGTACGTTATATGTGTCTTATCCATTCCTCCTCTATCCCATCATCCCAACTGTAAATCGTATATTAGTCGACATATTCTTCCACTTCATCCCTTCCCTTCCAGTCCCTTTCCTCCACTTCACATTACTTGTTATATCATTCCTTCCCCTCTCATATCCATATCCTTAAATTAATTGTCTCATCATAATTCTCAACATTCCCCATCTGTACTTATATTGTTATATCTCCATTCCCTATCCTCATTCCCATTAATCCCTGTGAGTATATTGTTATATCCATTCACTTCCTCTCATCCATCATCCCTGTCGTTATATTGTCATATATCCATTCCCTTCCCTTCATTCCCATCATCCACCTTGTACGTTATATTCTATATATCATTCCCTTCACTCTCATTCCCCATAATCAGTACGTTATATTGGTCTACATCCATTCCCTTCCCTCTCATCCCATCACCCCTTGACATATATTGTCATATCCATTCCCTATCCTCTCATTCCCATCATACCCTTGTACGTTATATTGTCTATATCCATTCATCCTCTCATTCACTCATCCCTTGTAATTATATATTGTCAATCAATTCCTTCCTCTATCATCCCATCATCCCCTTGATAATTATATTGTATATCCATTCCTTCCCTTCATTCCCATCATCCCTGTACGTTATATTGTCTATATTCCATCCTTCCCCTCTCATTCCATAATCCCATGGTACATATTGTTATACCATTCCTTTCTCTCATTCCATCATCCCCTTGTACGTTATATTGTCTCTATCCTTACCTTCTCTCTCATTACCATCATCCCCTTGTACGTATATTGTCTATAGCAATTCCAGCCATCTCATTCCCATCATCCCTTGTACGTTATATGTCTATATCAGTCCCTTCCCTTCATTCCATATCCCCTTGTCGTTTATATTTACATCCATTCCTCTATCCATCATTTCTCCATCCATCATCCCTTGTACGTTCATATGGTCTATACCATTCCCTTCATCTCTATTCCCATCATCCCTTGTACATTATATTTGTCTATATCCATTCCCTCCTCTCATTCCCATCATCCCTTGTAGTATATTGTCTAATACCATTCCCTTGCTCTCACTACATCATCCCCTTGTACGTTATATTGTCTATATCAATTGCCTTCCCTCTCATTACCCATCATCCCTTGATACGTTATATTTCTATATCCATCCCTTCCTCTCATTCCCTATCCCCTTGCGTTATATTGTCACATCATTCCCTTCTCTCTCATTCCCATCATCCCCTTGTACATTATATTGTCTATATCCCATTTCCCTCCTCGTCCCATCATCCCCTGTGTAAGTATAGTGTCTATATCCATCCCTTCCCTCTAATTCCCATCATCCCTTGTACATTATATGTCTAATCCATTCCCTTCCCTCTCATTCCATCATCCCCTTGTACTATATATGTTCTGATATCCATTCCCTTCCCTCTCATTCCCATCATCCCCTTGTACATTATATTGTCTATATCCATTCCCTTCTCTCTCATTCCCATCATCCCCTTGTACGTTATATTTCTATATCCATTCCCTTCTCTCTCATTCCCATCATCCCCTTGTACGTTTATATTGTCTACATCCATTCCCTTCTCTCATTCCCATCATCCCCTTGATACTTATATGTTCTATATCCATTCCATTCCCTCTCATTCCATCATCCCCTTGTAGTGATAGGTCTATATCCATTCCATTCCTCTCATTCCCATATCCCCTCTGTACGTTATATTGTCTATATCCATTCCCTTCCCTCTCATTCCATTCCCCTTGTAACGTATATTGTCTTATACCATTCCTTCCTTCATTCCCCAAATCCCCTTGTACATTAATTGTCTATATCCATTCCCTTATACTCATCATTCCCATCATCCCTTGTACATTATATTGTCTATATCCATTCCCTTCCCTCATACCTCCTTCATCACCCTTTGTACAGTTATATTGTCTATATCCAATTCCCTTCCTCTCATTCAATCTCCCTTGATCAGTTATATTGTCATATCCATTCCCTTCCCTCTCATTACCATCATCCCCTGTACATTATATGTTCTAGGATCCATTCCCTTCTCTCTCATTCATCATCCTTGTACGTTATATTGTCTATATCCATTCCCTTCCTCTCATACCATTCCATTATCCCTGTAAAGTTATATTGTCTATATCCATTCCATTCCCTCTCATTCCCATCATCCCCTTGACATTATATTGTCTAGTATCCATTCCCTCTCCTCTATTCACATCATCCCCTTGTACGCATTTTTTTTATTTTTAAATTTTGGTTCTTTCCGTATGATCCATTCCTTCCTCTTCATTCCCATCACCCTTGTACATTATATTGTCTATATTCCATTCCTTCCTCTCATTCCATACATCTTGTACATTATATGTCTATATCCATTCATTCCCTCTCATCCCATATCCCCTTGTACGTTATATTGTCTATATCCATCCATTCCTCTCATTCCATCATCCCTTGTACATTATATTGTCTATATCCATTCCCTTCCCTATCATTCCATCATCCCCTGTACGTTTATGTCTAATATCATTCCTCACTTAATTCCCATCATCCCTTGTACATTATTGTCGATATCCATCCCTTCCTCTCATTCCCATCATCCCCTTGTACATTATATTGTCTATACCATTCCCTTCTCTCTCATTCCATCATACCCTTGTACGATTTATGTCTATATACATTATTACCTTCCAGTATTCCCATCATCCCATTGTACGTTATATTGTCTATATCCATTCCCTTCCTCTCATTACCATAATCCCCTTGTACGTTATATGTGCTATATCCGTCCTTCTCTCTCATCCCATTCAATCCCCTTGTACATTATAGTTGTCTATATGCCATTCCATTCCTCTCATTACCATCATCCCCGTATATTATATTGTTATATCCATTCCTTCCTCTCATTCCAATTCATCACCCTTGACGTTATATTGTTATATATACCATTACCATTCCCCATCATTCCCACTCATCACCCTTGTACGTTATATTGTCTATTCCATTCCCTTCCCTATCATTCCCATCATCCCTTGTAAGTTATATGTCTATATCATTCCCTTCTCTCTCATTCCCATCATCCCCTTGTAAGTTAGATGTCTATATCCATTCCCTTCCCTCTCATTCCCATATCCCCTCTTGTACGGTATATTGTCTATATCATTCCTTCCTCTCATTAACCATCATCCCTTGACGTTATATTGTCTATATCCATTCCCTTCTCTCTCATTCCCATCATCCCTTGTACGTTATTGTCTATATCCATTCCCTCCCTCTCATTCCCATCATCCCCTTCTACAATTATATGCTATCTCCATTCCTTCCCTCTCAGTCCCATTATCCCCATGTGGAATGTACGATTGTCTATATCCATTCCTGCCATCATTCCCATCATCCCCTTGTACATTATATTGGCTATATCCATTCCCTTCCTCTCATTACCATCATCCCCTTGGTACGTTATATGCTCTATATCAATCCCTTCCCTTCATTCCCTCATCCCCTGTACGTATATTGTCTATATCCATTCCCTTCCCTCTCATTCCCAGCATCCACCTTGTAACGATATTGTCTATATCCATTTCCTATCCCTCTCAATTCCCATCAGGCCCCCTTGTACTTTATTATTGTCTATATCCATTCCCTTCTCTCTCATTCCCATCATCCCTTGTACGTTATATTGTCTATATCCATTCCCTTCTCTCTCATTCCCATCATCCCCTGTACATTATATTGTCTATATCCATTCCCTTCCCTCTCATTCCCATCATCCCCTTGTACGTTATATTGTCTTATCCAATTCCCTTCCTCTCATTCCATCATCACCTTATACATTATGATTGTCATATATCCATTTCCCTTCTCTCTATCAGCAATCATCCACTTGTACGTTATATTGTCTATACCATTCCCATCACTCTCATTCCCATCATCCCCTGTAATTATATGTTCTAATACATCCCTTCCTCTCATTCCCATCACCACCTTGACGTTATATTGTCTATCCATCCCTTCCTCCACTCACCATCATCCCCTGTACGGTATATGTTCTAATCATTCCTTCCTCTCCTTCCCATCATCCCTTGTACGTTATATTGTCTATATCCATTCCCTTACCTATCATTCCCATCATCCCCTTGTAATTATATTGTTCTAGATCCATTCCTTCCCTCTCATTCCCATCATCCCACTTGGACGTATATTGTCTATATCCATTCCATTCCCTCTCATTCCCAATAACCCCTTGTACGTTAATTGTATAGATCCATTCCCTTCCCTCTCATTCCCCTCATCCCCTTGTACATTATATTGTCGATATCCATTCCCTTCCCTCTCATTCATCATCCCTTGTACGATATTGTATATATCCATTCCCTGCCTCTCATTCCCATCATCCCCTTGTAATTATTATTGTCTATATCCATTCCTTCCTCATCATTCCATCATCCCCTTGTACGTTATATTGTCTATATCCATCCCTTACCTTCATTCATCATCCCATTGTACGTATATTGTCTATAATTCCTTCACTTCATCTCATTCCCCATAATCCCCTTGTACGTATATTGTATATCACATTCCCTCCCTCTCATTCTCCATCATCCCTTGTACGTTATATTGTCTATGTCCATTCCCTTATCTCTCATTCCCATCATACTGTAGTTATATGTCATATACATTCCCTTCCTCTCATTCCCATATCCCTTGTACGTTATATTGGTCTATACCATTCCCTTCCCTTCATTCCCATTCATCCACATTGTAATTCTATCCATTACATCATTCCCATTACCTCTCATTCCCATCATCCCATTGTACATTATATTGCCATATCCATACTTCAATCTCATTCCCCTCATCTCCCCTTGTACATTATATGTCTATATCCATTCCCTTCTCTTCATTCCCCATCATCCCTTGTACAGTTATATGCTATATCCATTCCCTGCCCTCTCATTCCCTCATCCCTTGTACAGTTTTATATTGTCTATATCCATTCCCATTCATCTTCCCATCATCCCCTTGGACAGTTATATTGTTCTATATCCATTCCTCTCTCATTCCCATTTCCCCTTTGTACGTTATATTATCTTATCCATTTCCTTCTCATAATTCCCATCATCCCCTGTACATTATTGTCTATGTCCATTCCCTTCGCATCATTCCCATCATCCCTTGTACAGTACTATTGTCTATATCCATTCCCCTTCCTCTCATTCCCATCATCCCTTGTACGTTATATTGGTCTATATCCATTCCTTCCCTCTCATTTACATCATCCACTTGTACTTATATTGTCTGATACCATTCCCTTCCCTCTCATTCCACTCATCCCCTTGTACATATATTGTCTATATCCATTCCCTTCCCTTCATTCCCTCATCCCCTTGTACAATTATATTGTCTAATCCATCCTTCCTCTCTCTCATTCCATCATACCTTGTACGTTATATTGTTATATCCATTCAATTCCCTCTCATTCCCATCATCCCCTTGTACATTATATTGTCTATATCCATCCCTTCCCTCTTCATCCCATCATCCCCTTTGTACGTTATTATGTCTAATCAATTCCCTTCTCTTCTCATTACCATCATCCCCTTGTACGTTATATGTCTATATCCATTCCCTTACTCTCATCAATGCTACATTGACGTTATATTCTATATCCTTCCCTTCCTCTTCATTCCCATCATCCCCTTGTTAAGTATATTGTCTATATCCATTCCCTTCCCTCTCATTCCATCATCACCTGTACATTATATTGTCTATATCCATTCTTCTCTCTCATTCCCATCATCCCTTGTACGTATATGATGATATACCATTCCCTTCCCTCTCCTTCCCATTCACCTTGTAGATTATATTGTCTATATCCATTCCACTTCCCTTCTTTCCCATCATCCCCTTGAGAATTATATTGTTCTATATACATCCCTTCCTTCTATTTCCCATCATCCCCTTGTACGTTTATTGTCTAATCCATTCCTTCTCTCACTCCATCATCCCCTTGAACATTATATTGTACTATATACATCCCCTTCTCCTTCTCATCCAATCAATCCCTTGTACGATATTGTCTATACCATTCCCTTCTCTCTCATTCCACATCATTCCCCTTGTACTTTTTATTGTCTAATCCATTCCCTTCCCTCTCATTCCCAATCATCCCCTTGTACAGTATATTGTCTATAATCCATGCCTTCCTCTCATCCCATCAATCCATTGTACGTTATATTGTCTATACCAGTCCCTCTCTCTCATCCCATACATCCACTTGCTTATATTATTGTCTTATCCATACCCTTCCCTCTCATTCCCATCCATCCTGTCTTATATTGTCTAATCCATCCCTTCCTCTCATTCATTCCCTTGTATTATATTGTCTATATCCATTCCATTCCTCTATATTCCCATCATCCCCTTGTACATTATATTGTCCTATCCATTCCCTTCCTTCATTCCCATCATCCCTTGTACATTTATTGTCTATATCCATTCCCTCTCTCTCATTCCCAATCATCCCCTTGTAGTTAGATTGTCTATATCCATTCCTTCCCTATCATTCCCATATCCCCTGTACATTATATTGTCTAATCCATTCCCTTCCATTCATCCATCATCCCTTGTAGTATATTGCTTATATATCCATTCCCTTCCCTCTCACATCCCATCATCCCTTGTACGTTATATTCGTCTTATATCCATGCCCTTCCCTCTCATTCCCATATCCCCTTGTACGTTATAGGTATACATCCACTACCATTCCCTCTCATTCCCATTCATCCCTTGTAACATTATATTGTCTATATCCATTCCCTTCCCTCTCATCTCCCATAATTCCCTGTACATTATGTCTATATCCATTCCATTCTACTTCATCCCATCATCCCCTTGTACAGTTATATTGTCTATATCATTCCCCTTCTCTCTCCATTCCAATAATCCATAATGTAACATTATATTGTTATAATCCATCCTCCCTCTCATTCCCTACCCCTTTTAATTATAGGTCCTATCATCCATTACTTCCCTCTACATTCCCATCATCCCTTGTACATCTATATGTCTTATCATTCCCATCCCCTGCTCATCCATTCCATCCCCTTGTTCCCTTACACATCGTATATGTTATATCCATTCCCTTCTCTCATTTCCATCATCCCTGCTAATTATATTGTCTAATATCCATTCCCTCCCTCTCATTCCCATCATCCCATTGTACAGATATTGTCTTATCCATTCCTTCCCTCTCATTCCATCATCCTTGTTACATTATAGTCTTATCACATTACCCATTCACCTTCTCATTCCCATCATCCCGTGTACATATATTGTCTATTCCATTCCTCTCTCATCCCATCATCCCTGTACATTATATTGTCTAATCCCATTCTTCTCGCCATTACATCATCCCCTTGTAATTATATTGTCATATATCCATTCCCTTCCTTTCATTCCCAATCATCCCTGTACATTATATGTCTATATACATTCCCTTCCTCTCATTCAATCAATCCTTGATTATATTGTCTATATCCATTCCCTTCTCTCTCATTCCCATCATCCCCTTGTACATTATATTGTCTATATCCATTCCTTCCCTTCATTCCCATAATCCTTGTACGTTATATTTGTATATACATTCTCCCTCTCATTCCCATCACACTGTACATTATATTGTCTTATCCATTCCCTTCCCTCATCTCCCATCATCCCATGTACGTTATATTGTCTATATCCATTCCCTTCCCTCTCATTCCCATCATCCCCTTGTACATTATGTCTAATCCATTCCTCCCCATCCATCATCCCATTGTCATTATATTGTCATATATATAATTCCTTCTCTCTCATTCCCATCATCACCTGTACATTATATTGTCTAAATCATTTCCTTTCTCTCATTCCCATCATCCTTTACATTATTGTCTATATCCATTCCCTTTCTCTCTAATTCCATCATCCCCTTGTACGTTATATTGTCTATATCCATCCCTTCTCCTCTTCATTCCCATCATCCCATTGTACGTTATATTGTCTATATCCATTCCCTTATCTCCTCATTCCCATCATCCCCTTGTACGTTATTGTCTATATCCATTCCTTCCTCTCATTCCCATCATCCCCTGTACGTTATATTGTCTATATTCCATTCCCTTCCATAATTCACATCATCAACTCTTGTAAGTTATATTGTCTATATCCATTCCCTTCCTCTCATTCATCATCCCTTGTACGTTATATTGTCTATATCCATTCCTTCCCTCTCATTCCCATCATCCCCATTGTCACGTTATATTGTCTAACTATCCTTCCTTCCCTCTCATTCCTCATCATACCTTGTACGTATTGTCTATATCCATTCCTTCCCTCTCATTCCAATCATCCCCTTGTATGTTATATTGTCATATTCATTCCCTTCCCTCTCATTCCCACATCCCTTGTACAGTATATTGTCTATAATCCATTCCTTCCCTCTCATTCCCATCATCCCCTTGTACGTTATATTGTCTATAGTCCATTCCCTTCCCTCTCATTCCATCATCCCCTTGTACGTATATTGTCTATATCCATTCCCTTCCATCTCATTCCCATCATCCCCTGTATATGTCTATATCCATCCTTCTCTCTTACATCATCCCTTGTTACTATTGTGTCTATATCCATTCCCTTCTCTTATTCCCAATTCCCTTGTCGTTATTCGTCATATCATTCCTTCCCTCCATTCCATCCCCCTTGACGTTATTGTCTATATCCATTCCCTTCCCTTCATCCCACATAACCTTGTTAATTATATTGTCTATATCCATTCCCTTCCCTCTCATTCCCATCATCCCCTTGTACGTTATATTGTCTATATCCATTCCCTTCCCTCATTCCCATCATCCCCTGTACATTATATTGTCTATATCCATTCCCTTCCCTCTCATTCCCATCATCCCAGTACTAATTGTCTATATCCTCCCTTCTATATCATCCATCATCCTTGTATTATATGTGTCTATATCCATTCCCTTCTCTATATCACTCCTCATCCCCTTGTACGTTATATTGTCTATATCCATTCCCTTCCTCTCATTCCCATCATCCCCTTGTTACGTTATATTGTATATATCCATTCCATTACTCTCAATTCCCATCATCCCTTGTAAGTTATATTCTATATCCATTCCCTTCCCTCTTCCCAATCATCCCTGTGTACGTTATATTGTCATATCCATTCCTTCCCTCTCATTCCCCATCTCCCCTTTGTACGTTATATTGTCTATATCCATTTCCCTTCCCATCATTCTACCATCATCCCCTTGTACGTTAATATGTCTATATCCATTCCCTCACTTCATTCCCATCATCCCACTTGTACGTTATATGTCTATATCCATTCCCTCCTTCTCATTCCTCATCCCCCTTGTACGTTATATGTCTATATCCATTCCCTTCTTCATCTCATTCCCATCATCCCTTGTACAGTTATATTGTCTATATCCATCCCTTCCCTCTCATTCCATCATCCCTGTACATTATATTGTATATATCCATTCTTCCCTTCTTTCCCCATCATCCCCTTGTACATATATTGTCTATATCATTCCCTTCCCTCTCATTCCATCATCCCTTGTAATTATATTGTCTATATCATTTCCTCTCATTCCCCATATCCCGTCAATATTGTCTATAATTCCTCTCTATCATACTCATACCTTGTACATTATATTTGTCTATATACCATCCTTCTCTCATTCCCATCATCCCCGTACATTATATTGTCTATATCCATTCCCTTCCCTATCATCCCATTCATCCCTGTACAGTTATTGTCTATATCCATTCCTTCCCTCTCATTCCCATCATCACCCTTGTACATTAATTGTATATATCCATTCCCTTCACTCTCATTCCCATCATCCCCTGTAACTTATATTGTCTATATACCATTCCTTCTCTATCCTACAATCATCCCCTTGTACATATATTGTCTATACCATTCCCTTCATCCATCATTCCATCATCCCTGTAAAATCTATTGTCTAATCCATTCCCTTCCTACAATTCCATCATCCCTTGTAATTATATTGCTCTATACCATTCCACTTCCTATCATGTCCATCATCCCTTGTACGTATATTGTCTATATCCATTCCCTTCCCTTCATTCCATCATCCCTTGTAATTATATTGTCTCTATCACATCCCTTCCTCTCATTCCCATCATCCCCTTGTACGTTATATTGTCTATATCCATTCCCTTCTCTCCATTCCATCATCCACTTGTACGTTTATATGGTCTTATATCCATTCCCTTCCCTCTAATTTCCATCATCCCTTGTACAATTATATTGCTTATATCCATTCCCTTCTCTCTCACTCCATCATCACCATTGTACATTATATTGTCTATATACATTCCCTTCCTCTCATTCCCATCATCCCCATTGACTATATTGTATAATCCATCCCTCCCCCCCCCCCCCCTTATTTATTGTTTATCTCCCTTCCTATCCCATTAATCACCCTTGTACGTTATATTGTCTACATCCATTCCCTTCCCTCTCACTCCCATCATCCCCTTGTACGTTTATTGTCTAACTCATTCCCATTCCCTCCATCCATTCATCCCTTGTACATTATATTGTCTTATCCATTCCCTTACTCTCATTCATCATCCCTCTGTGACATATATGTCTATATCATTCCCTTCCTCTCATCCCATCATCCCCTTGTACATTATATTGTCTATATCCATTCCCTTCCCTCTCATTCCCATCATCCCCTGTCATAATTGTTTATATCCATTCCCTTCCCTCTCATTTCCCATTAATCCACCGTGTACATTATATTGTCTAAATACATTCCTTCCTATCATTCCCATCATCCCCTTTGTAGACTCCTATATAGTGTCTTATATCAATTCCCTTATCTCTCTCATTTACAATCCAACTTGTACGTTATATTGTCTACATCCATTCCCTTCCCTCTCATTCCCATCATCCCCTGTTATTATATTGTCTATATCCATTCCCTCTCTCTCATTCCCAATCATCACTGTACATTATATGTCTAAACATCCTCTCTCTACATTCCACATCATCCTTGTACAGTATATTGTAATCCATTCCCTTTCCTCTCATTCCCATCATCCCTTGTACATTATATTGTCTATATCCATTCCCTTCCCTTCATTTACATCATCACCTTGTATATATTGTCATATCCATTCCCTTCCTCTCATTCCCATCATCCCCTTGTACGTTATATGTCTATATCCATTCCCTTCCCTCTCATTCCATCCATCCCCTTGTACGTTATATTGTCTATATCCATTTCCTTCCCTTCATTCCCACATCCCCTTGTAACGTTATATTGTATATCATTCCCTTCCCTCTCAATTCCATCATCCTGTAAGTATAGTCTATATCCATTCCCTTCCCTCTCATTCCCATCATCCCCCTTGTACGTATTATGTCTGATAAATCCTTCCCTTCTTCATTCCCATCATCCCCTGTACGTTATATTGTCTATATCCATTCCTTCCCTCTCATTCCCATCATCCCCTGTACGTTATATTGTCTATATCCATTCCCTTCCCTCTCATTCCCTCATCCCCTTGTACGTTATATTGTCTATATCCATTCCCTTCCTCTCATTCCCATCATTCCCCTTGTACGTTATATTGTCTATATCCATTCCTTCCCTCTCATTCCCATCATCCCCTTGTACATTATATTGTCTAGATTATTCCCTTGTCCCTCTCTTCCCATCATCCCTTGTACATTATATTGCTATATATATTCCTTCCTTCATTCCCATTCACCTTTGTACAGTTATATTGTCTATATCCATTCCCTTCCCTCTATTCCAACATCCCCTTGTACTTAGTATTGTCTATATCATTTCCATTCCTTCATTCCATCATCCCTTGTAGTATATTGTCATATATCATTCCCTTCTCTCTCATTCCCATCATCCCCGTAAGTTATATGTCTAATCATTCCTTTCCTCATTCCATCATCCCTTGTACGTTATTTGTCTACATCAATTCCCTCTCCTCTCTCATTTCCCATCATATCCCTTGTACGTTATATTGTCTATATCCATTCCCTTCTATCTCATTCCCATAATCCATGTACGTTATATTGTCTATATCCATTCCCTTCCCTCTCATTCCCATCATCCCCTTGTACATTATATTGTCTATATCCATTCCCTTCCCTCTCATTCCCATCATCACCTTGTACGTTATATTGTCTATATCAATCCCTTCCACTCTCATTCCATCATCCCTTGGACATTAATTGTCTATATCCATTCCCTTCCTCTCATTCCCAATTCATCCCCTTGAGACATTATATTGTCTATACCATTCCCTATCCTCTCACTCCCATCATCCCTGTAATATATTGTCTATATCATCCCTTCCTCTCATTCCATCATCCCTTGTACATATATTGTCTATATCCATTCCCTTCCCCTCATTCCACATCATCCCTTGTAATTATATTGTCTATATCCTTCCCTTCCTATCATTCCCATCATCCCCTTGTTACCTTATATTGCTATATCCATTCCTTCCCTCTCATTCCCATATACCCTGTACATTATATTGGACTATATCCATTCCCATTCTCTCTCATTCCCATCATTCCCTTGATGACATTATATTGCTATATCCATTACCCTCTCTCTATTCCCATCATCCCCTTGTACGTATATTTGTCTATATCCATTCCCTCCCTCTCATTCATCATCCCCTTGTACGTTATATTGTCTATATCCCTTTCCCTTCTCATTCCCATCATCCCTTGTACGTTATATTGTCTATATCCATTCCCTTCTTTCATTCAATAATCCCCTTGTACGTTATATTGTCTATCATTCCAGTTCTTCATTCCCATCATCCAGTGTACGTTATATTGTCTATATCCATTCCCTTCTCTCTCACTCCCATCATCCCCTTGTACGTTATATTGTCTACATCCATTCCCTTCCCTCTCACTCCCCCATATCCCAGTGTACGTTGATTTGTCTACATCCATCTTCCTCTCACTCATATCATCCCTTGTACGTTATAGTGATCTAAATCATTCACCTTCACCTTCCTCACTCCATCGCCCTTGTACGTTTTATGGTGCTACATCCATTCCCTTTCCTCTCAGATCCATCAATCCTCAATTTAGGTTTGTATACATGTCTCTATTTCCCATCATCCCTGCTATTTCTTACCTCCCTTTCCATTCCCAATGGCATCCCCGTTGTACATGTATATTGTCTATATCAATTCCCTTCCCTCTCATTCCTATCATCCTTGTACTTACGTTATATTGTCTAATCCATTCCTTCTCCATTACCATTTCATCCCACTTGTACGTTATATGTCTATATCCATTCATCCTTCCCTCTATTCCATCATCCCTTGTACGTTATATTGTTCATACCATTCCCTTCCCTCTCATTCCCATATCCCCTTGTACTGTTATATTGTCTATATCCATTCCCTTCCCTCTCATTCCCATCATCCCCTTGTACATTATATTGTCTATATCCATCCCCTTGTACGTTATATTGTCTATATCCATTCCCTTCCCTCTCATTCCCATCATCCCCTTGTACGTTATATTGTCTATATCCATTCCCTTCCCTCTCATTCCCATCATCCCCTTGTACATTATATTGTCTATATCCAGTCCCTTACTGTGGGTTATAAGGAGTCGAGTCCCATTGCCTGTGGAGGCCGGTATTCTAGATGAGTTGGATACTGTGGTTTCACAGACATATGTCCCTCTGTCCTCTGGTCTGACCGGGTCGATGAGGAGGGAGCTGGAGCTGTTATCAGGACTGGTGGTGATGGAGATCCTAGAATCGTTCTCCATGGTGGTAAAATTCAACTCTTTAACTTTCCAGTAAATATATAAAGCACCATCTGTTCTACAGGACATTACAGCTCTGTCACCCACTGTGAGGGTCAATGATGGGGGATCCTGCAGGACTCTAAATGCAGCAGCACCTGGGGGGACATCAGTTAGATACCAACATAAGCACCTCTGTGTTACATTCCCCACCTCACATGCAGTACATAGAACCCTGACAACTGATTGGTAAATTACACGAAGCCTATCAGTGTGTTACATTGGGTTATATAGAGTTATACAGAGTTATATAGAGTTATACAGAGTTATATAGAGTTACATAGAGTTATATAGAGTTATATAGAGTTATATAGAGTTACATAGAGTTACATAGAGTTACATAGAGTTATATAGAGTTATATAGAGTTATATAACTCTATATAACTCTATATAACTCTATATAACTCTATGTAAAAATTAGCATACCTATAGAACATGCCTTAGATTAAAAAAGAAAAAAGAGGCCACTTCCTCCCATAAACAAGAGAGGATTCCGCCGCACCTCCCTCCACCGGTAAGTTTGTTCCTCCCATAGGCCAGGCCCTCAACTGAGGAAGGTAAGAATGACAGACCAGACCACAGATGGGAAATTTAATTATTCCAGGAGATTTAATGGAGGGGAGGGGGGGCCTTCATTTAAGTATAATTAAAGGCTTAAGTATGAGAATATGAAGAGAAAGAGATGGGCGAACTTACTGAAGTTCGGTTAGTTTCCGAACTTCAATAAAAATTCAGGATTTCGGAAGTCCAGAAAAACGAACCCATTAAAGTCTATGAGAGAAAACAGTTTGAAAAGTTCAGGTAAAATACAGTAAAAATAACAATGGTAACTTACTGTAAATGGCTGTGGTACCTGGGAAATGATCTGGGGAACATGTCACTATCACCAAAATGCATTTAAACGTTTCTTTGGTCCACGGTTGGGTTTCTGCAAGATAGATTCGAGGGTTCTGGCCAATTCGAGAGTTTCCCAATGATACATTTCGAGGGTTACCAAAAATTGAACAATACATTTAAGGGTTATCAGAATCGAATGCTACATTCGAGGATTACCAGATTCAAATGCTACATTTGAGGGTTACAGAAAGTAGAACTCTACATTCGAGGGTTACCGAAAATGAACATTGCATTCGAGGGTTTTCTAAAATGAACATTACATTTGAGGGTTACTGAATGCTACATTCAAGGGTTACGGCAAATCGAACATTCCATTCAAGGGTTATTGTAAACGAACCCTACATACGAGGGTTATTGAATTCGAACAATACATTTGAGGGTTATGTTTGTATGTAGAACCATATGTGGATGGTATACAATATGTGCATATTCTCAGTGTCTGCTTTTCTCTCATCCAGCATCCTCCCTCATTATTCCCCCACTACCTCTCTCTCTCCATTTAGTTACCCACCTTAGTATACTGTTAACTAGTAACTGTTAGTCCATTAAAAGTATCACAGTACTTTACTTTTTACCCTAAAACACCGCAATCAAGAGTTACGGACAAAATCGAGGGCTTGGGAATGGTCCATAAATTCCTAATTATCGAAAATACATCCACGAGTTCTGAAAACCGAACAAGTTCGGACAACCGGACAAGGAAGAAGAAAAGATAAAGAGGAATAAGGAGGAAGGTGAAAAACGCAGATGAAGATAAAGGCCATGTCTAACCCCAATGACTGTGATCTGTAATAAATTCTTCTATAAGTCACTCTTTATATTTTCCATTGTTTAAAAACTGAATTGGTTTTTATATCCTGTTTCTAATTGATTAAAAAAAACTGCCAGTGGAATGAAACCCGGTCAGTCAGTTCCCCAATCCCCAGCAGAGATGGAATGAAGTTTGCAAAGCTGCAATTCAACAATAGGAAATTTGGTAATTTTCATTGGGGGCAATCATTCAATGATGGGGACCACCAATCAGATGTCTCAAATGGGCTTATGGGGCAACCTGGTATATTTTTTTTATGCGCCCCCCAATCCAAACAGTGAACTTGGGAATGGGAGGGAATTTATCAGCAAGTTTGGGTTTAATTTGCCGAGTTAACAAACATCCCATCTCTACTCACCAGTAGAAACTAACAAATGGGAAGATATTTATGGTATTAAGATATAGTTAGAAATACCATTGTATGGCTTTATGCCTGCAAGGCATTATGTAATAAACTCCAAATAGGTGGTAGTTTACACACACACATAGCGCCAGACACAAATCTAATCTGAAACACAGACACAGAATCAGGTTTAGAACTAAAAATCATTATAGCTGCTTCTAAGGAATTTTTATTTTCATAAATGTGAGGCAGTCACTTTGCACTAGAATTGCTCTATCTTTATTCTTTATGTTTTATCCTTGCAGAGGGTGGAAAATATCTTTAGTACCATCTTAGAGGAACACACTTATCTTCCCTGTTCCCTTACGCTTGAGCTCCATCTAGTGGACATATATTTATATATAAAACTGATTTTATCAAATTAAAATCCCACCAACAAGTGAAGAAACGAATTTCCCTTTATACTTACATTTATTTACATATACCGTCTTTACTCGCACAAGGGAGATTTTTTTTTCTAGTCCTTTGGTCCTAAGTTTTGGTCCTTCTATATATGTATATAGATTTTACAATAGCAGCCCAACATTGCAGCAACGTCCTTCTCTGTTTGCAGAAATGTATACCTATTACCCCTAATCTATAATCATACTGCACATTTATCCTGTGTTGTGTTTGCAAGAAACCAAACTTGCCCTGTCTGCCTCCTATTACTTTGTCATAGTGCTGATCACTATCATTTAATACTGTTCTGGCAGTGGGCAGAAGAGTTTTATGGGCAGTGCTGATCTCTCAGCTACTTAAAACTTTTAAAGCACTGACGTGTTTCCCACTCTCTGTTCTGCTGTTTTGTCAGTAACATTTCAGTAAACACATTTACTTAAAAGACATGAAAAGGTAAAATGCAATATTTATTTGTTCTATATCTCCATAAACTGATTGAAATAATGTATTGTTTGCTTTACTCCCCTTTAAGCAGGTCAGAGTCCAACAGCTAGCCCACTCCACCTATATCAAGAAGTGACAAAACTCTCCAGGCTTCAATAAGCTTCAATAAGCTTCTCCAAAGGAGGAGTGACTCATTTAAATCATTGGTTTATGGTCTGGTGTGGGGAACATTAGAACAGAATGCTAAAATCCTCCTTGATTCTTTTTCAGCTGTATTTTTCTACCCAGTTTTGCTTTTCCCCTAATGTTCTTTATCTCCCCTTGAATCTTCATTTTCCTACTTGCCCCCCAGGCCCTCCTTGGCACCAGCCTTGGAATTGTACCAGTATCTGACTCTAGTTAAAGGTAATAATGTAAACAGATATCATGGAAGATATAAAATTCATGTATATAAAAATAACAGACCTCAAGAATTCAAGGGCATCTCCATCAAGAAACTGGTCACTTGTCAGTTACCTGCCCCCAATCTGATATATTCAGCACTTTATTAGAAGCATTACTATCCAGATATTTAAGGATAATTATTGCCTCCATGCTGGCAGAGTAAACTGGCTCATCCTTTCATCCAGTCAATCAAGGCTGTGACCAGGGCCGGCCTTAGGATAAATAGCACCCTGTGCAAGATTTGTTACTGACGCCTAGCACCCCCCCCCCAAAAAAAACACTCCGTTGAATGCTGCTTGCCTTCAAATCAAGTACCCCACTTGCGCTTACTGTCTTTCACTATCTTCAGTCCGTGGTTGTATATATGGTGCGTACATCATTATGTAACAATTAACGTACTAAATGCACAGACAGAACAGCACAGCATACAGACATCTTAAGTAAAGCTTATATGTGTTGGGACTTAGTATGTGGTGAGGTGCTGATACATATATTTGATCTGGGGGACCGTAACTAGAGGGGCTGTGGCACTGATGCACAACTTTGAGCTACAGGTCCGTGACCTAAGACTCCCTGCTGTCGCCCCCCTGGTAATGCAACACGTGCTGTCGTACAGGTCACCCATATCAAAGGCCGGCCCTGGCTGTGACTGCTTACATCCAATGATTGATTGATGTTTTCCCTGCTGCCTCCTCTGCACATGCTCATTCTCATAAGAAGCTCAATGAGGAAGAGACAGATACCTTTAGAAAATAACATAATTAAATATCTGGTAACCAATTCATGTAATAAACTGGTAAGCAGTTGGAGTTGCATTTACATAACTGACAAATCACCAATTCTTTGTTTTACAGGTAGATATGAACTTTCAATTTTTGGCACATTGACTGAAAATTCCCTCCCTTATAGATGTTTGGTGAGAATCCCAGGTATTAAAAAAATCCCAAGCAAAAGGAAAAAATAAATACAAAACCAACGCTCCTCAATGTACTATCAGGTTAGCAACAATTTTGTACTCATTTTACATTGCCTACACCATTTCCAGTAAGCTATGCAATAAATTTAGCAATAAAATCAAAACCTTTTCAAATGTTGTCCCGCTAAAGATCTCAATTTACCGCTCGCATTTACACGGTGCATTAACAGTCGCAAAGTGGTTACTGTATCACAGAAACAAGTGTAGGTAAATTGCAATAAAGAAATGTATTGCATCTCCCTTTCCTCCCCCCCCAAGACATTTTAAAGCGAGCTGTCTGGGAAGCCATGCCTTAGTTCTCACAAAGTATGGTCTATATTTATTGAATGCCAAATAAATGCATGGCGTGAAAGAATGACTGTGGGAGGGGCCAAGTACAAGAGTCCGCTGTCAAGCCCCCTTGTTCAGACATGAATGGGAATTTGCACTCTGTGGGTTCTGTCTTTCAGAAACCTATTGTCATTCTGAGTTTTGAAAGCTTTTTATATTAAATGGTTCTATTGTATCCTTTATACAATTCCTCCCCTCTATTAAGTCATTGGTGACATTTTACATTCAATGGAATCAAAAGAAAAACAAACACGATAAAAGGCATTACAATATAAAACAGTAGTAAAAAAAAAATACAAATTCTACCGAGTTCAACATGTCATTGCTATATAGGCCTCATGCACATCTAATTCAACTGAAATGAGTTACATACTATAAATTGCTTTTATACTGTTAGAGATAGGTCATGGTTTCCAACCAAACCTGGATTCAAGTAGAACCAGCATTTTAAAATTCTCAAAACAGGATTTCAATTATTCAATGTGCGGTTGTGATAATTCAACATGTGATTGTGATAATTCAATGTGCAATTGTGATAATTCAACATGGGATTGTGTTAATTCAACATGTGATTGTGATAATTCATCGTGTGATTGTGATAATTCAACATGTGATTTTGATAATTCAAAATGTGATTGTGATAATTCAGCATGTGATTGTGATAATTCAGCATGTGATTGTGATAATTCATCATGTGATTGTGATAATTCAAGATGTGATTGTGATAATTCAGCATGTGATTGTGATAAATCAACGTGCAATTGTGATAATTCAACATGTGATTGTGATATTTCAACGTGCGATTGTGATAATTCAACATGTGATTGTGATAATTCAACATGTGGTGTTGAAAGTACAAATTTTTTGAAATTCCACTCATTTAATTAAGATTAGATTTGAAGACCGCAGCGTTTTTCCAGCCCACCGCCACGAGAGATGGCCGAACTTCCTAAAGTTCAGTTCGTTCTCGAACTTCCAAACTTCAGTAAAAGTTTGATAGTTCTAAAATGGACCCATTAAAGTCAATGGGGACCGAATAGTTTGAAAAGTTTGTATTAAATTTGGTTTAAATATCAATGGCAACTTACTGTATATGGTTCTGAGACCTGGTAAATGGTCTAGAGAACACTCACAAATATCCAGAACTTGTTTAAATACCAACTGTTGCCACAATTAAGCTATTTTCATGCTTCTGCATTGAATTTTCGAGGGTTACCGAAATTGAACACCACCAAAAAGTTTGGACCGAACTCGGGTTTGAGTTATAGTCCATCTCTACTGCTTTGTAAAAACTCCTTGACTTAATGAGGGGGCAGAGATGACCGGTTGGGTAAACATGGTAAAATTTCCTCCTAAGGTTAGGAAACTAAGACCAGTAATTCAATGGAACTATCCTACAGCAGATGTATTAATGACAGATACATTGTGTTGAGAGAGGGCTAGGAGATTTTCTAAAAGTTAAGAAAGTTAATGTTATATAAAGTCCAGGAACTGGGGAGGGCTGGAAAGAAAAAGTTTGGGGAAATATCCTGCATGAACTTATGTTCTGCCAGGGGTGAGGACCTAGTGGCATATTTATAAAGGTTTGTTAATGTTTTGCATATCGATCATATTTATTTAGCAGTGATAAGCGTGTTGCAGTTGTTTAAAATCGGCAAGTCTGAGGTGCCAAAACAGTGCCCATAACTATGTGGTGGGTTGCAGGGACTGCTGGGTGTCCCAGGTTCAAGCTGTGGCCCCTTAAGCCCCAAAAGGATCTTTCAAAAGCCCTGGTGGGGTGCGGGTCCCTGTCTGTGGAGGTGGGAAAGACATGCCCCTTTCCAGCAGCCCCTGCAGACCACCATGCATAGCATCCCTTGTTATTCACTTGCAGGCTATTTTCCTTTTCGCCACGATAGCGGACTTATCTCAATGTATATGGTGAAATCATACATTGTCCACACTACCGGCCCACATTGTCCATACTAGCGGCCCACATTGTCCATACTACCGTCCCATATTGTTCATTCTACTGTCACACATTGTCCATAATACCGTCACACATTGTCCATACTACCGTTAGAGTTGTCCGAACTTCGCAAAATCCGGTCCGCTCGAGGATGAAAAATACCCTCGAAATTACGAGATTTAGTATTTTCCAAATTTTTCGAAATTACGGGGTTTCGCGTATTCGAGAAAACTAGTATTTTCGAAAATAAATATTTTCGAAAATACGAGTAATCCTCGTAATTTCTAAAATTTTGGAAAATACGTATTTATGGAAATAAGAGAAATCCTTGTATTTCCGAAAATTTTCGAAATTACGTGTTTTTTTTCGAAAATTTCCGAAAATACTAAAAATCCGCGAATCGGAAGTTTGGAAGGTGGAAAATCCGGAAAAATCCGCCGTTCGCGAACGGGATAAATCCGCGGCGGATCCGGGTTCGGATCCGCGAACCGGCCATCCCTAACTACCGTCACACATTGTGCATACTACCGTCACACATTGTGCATACTACTGTCACACATTGTGCATACTACCGTCACACATTGTGCATATTACCGTCACACATTGTGCATACTACTATCACACACTGTCCATACTACCCTCACACATTGTCCATACTGCCGGCCCACATTGTCCATACTACCGTCACACATTTTCCATACATCCGTCACACATTTTCCATAATACCGTCACACATTGTCCATACTACTGTCACACATTGTCCATACTACCGTCACACATTGTCCATACTACTAGCCCACACTGACCATACTACCATCACACACTGTACTTACTATCGTCACACACTGTCCATACTACCGTCACACATTGTCCATACTACCATCACACACTGTCCATACAACCGTCACACATTGTGCATACTACCGTCACACACTGTCCATACTACCATCACACATTGTCCATACAACCATCACACATTGTGCATACTACCGTCACACACTTTCCATACTACCGTCACACATTGTCCATACTACCGTCACTCATTGTCCATACTACCGTCACACACTGTCCATACTACCGTCACACATTGTGAATACTACTATCACACATTGTCCATACTACCATCACACATTGTCCATACTACTAGCCCACACTGTCCATACTACTAGCCCACACTGTCCATACTACCATCACACATTGTGCATACTACCGTCACACATTGTGCATACTACCAGCACACATTGTGCATACTACCGTCCCACATTGTCCATACTACTAGCCCACACTGTCCATACTACCATCACACACTGTCCATACTACCGTCACACACTATCCATACTACCGTCACACATTGTCCATACTACTAGCCCACACTGTCCATACTACCGTCACACACTGTCCATACTACCGTTACACACTGTTCATACCGTCACATATTGTCCATACTACTAGCCCACACTGTCCATACTACCGTCGCACACTGTCCATACTACCGTCACACACTGTCCATACTACCGTCACACATTGTCCATACTACCGTCACACATTGTCCATACTACTGTCACACATTTTCCATACTACCGTCACACATTGTCCATACAACCGTCACACATTTTCCATACTACTGTCCCACATTGTCCATACTACTGTCACACATTGTCCATACTACTGTCACACATTTTCCATACTACTGTCCCACATTGTCCATACTACTGTCACACATTTTCCATACTACTGTCCCACATTGTCCATACTACTGTCACACATTTTCCATACTACCATCACACATTGTCCATACTACTTATCAGCTTTATTAGTACGCCAATAATTTTGGCCCTAGTTTTTTGGTGCTCTCCGTGGGTACTAGATGAGGTTGAATCCATGTATGAACCTCCTGGGTGGGGGGTTTGTTAATCTGTCAGGCTGTATCTCAGACCAATATATGGAATATAAAGGAAAGTGATTCTCTGTTTAATTCAGCTATAACTGGACTATACACTCAGCCTGGTTTCAACCTTCTTACTGTGTTATTATAAACCAGTTGGATTATTCAAAGTTAATTCAAATTCAGCTTCTGCATTTATTCTCCCATAACTGTCAGTGTGCAGCAAACAAAAGCTCCTTCCCATAGTTAATGCATAGCCTTAGCTGAGGTCTTTGTCCCCAGTTATCCCGGGCGACCTTCTGTAAGCCTTCATAGCCTTATTATTGCTTCTGTGCATCCTTACTACTCAGCTTAATATCCTGTTTACCCTAAAGAAATTCCTGCTTATACTAATTCATATAAACAAGGTACAACCATTAATATTAATGGCCTGCGTGAGTCATCTGGGCACATTTCAAGAGGCCCAATATAACATATTACTCATCAAACGCTGTAAGCGCAGCCTCCCCCTTTCTCTTGTCATTTAGTAAACATAAATTTAACATGGCTAAGTTCCCTTGGATTTTCTGCTGCAGCAAGCAATTTTTTTTTGGGGGGGGGGGGGGTTATGATCAAAATGACATTGAGAATTGATGGTTAATGCAAATTTCACATCGTTGTAGTTTCCAAACATTCTAGAGGTTTCATTTGCTGCCCCCCTGTGGCTGTTTTTGTGTGTCACAATACATTTGTTAGCAGGGCTATTGAAATTAATTTTACCTCTGCGGATCTAGGAAAAATAACTAAATGGCCTTTTACACCTTGTAGCACAAATATTATTTTGTCTTGTATTGTGTTTAACCTGCCGCGATTGCAGAAAGCCAGGAAAGCCTGTACTTTGCATGTCTTAGCCACAGCAGTAATTCACTAGAATTCTAAGACTCCTTTCTTTATTTATATAGAAGTTGGTAGCTGTATTCTCACATCTGCTGATTGCAGTGTTAAAGGGCAATTCATGTCAAATTTATATATAGCAGGATGACCCTTAAACCCCAAGACCGCTGCACTTAAAGGGCAACAGTAATACCAATTTTTTTTGTTGCACATGGTAGTGATTGTTGCATTACATTGAAAACACATTTAGGGAGATTGTTCCAGAGCCGCATGCGATGTAAGTGAATTTCCCTAAAGAGATTTACTAGAGGCTGTGAAACCAGGGGACTCTCATCCACATGTAATTATTTAACACCAGCTATCAGCTGTGCAGCCTCTGGTAAATAGGCTTGAGGCTTCTGCAAGAGTGTCTCTTACAATATTGTGCTGCCACTGCAACCTAGAGGAACCCCTAAATAGAATGCTGCCCCCCCCCCATAAAGCACTTAAGCTCTGCCTCCCTTAAGAGTTTTGTTTGGTGAAACTACAACTCTCATCCTCAGACCAAAGATTTCCCAGCTCACCAGAGCCAAAACCTAGGTTGAAAGTTGCCGTCACTTACATACACCTATTAATATTGCAGATTTATGAGCCGCAACATCTTCAGTAACGCTTTACACTTACATGTTTACCCTGCCCTGAAGAGCTTACAATCTAAGCACATTTATTTGACACATACAGCCTATCAGTATGTCTTTATGATTGTGGGGAAAACTGGAGCACCTGGAGGAAACCCACCCAAGCACAGGGAGAACATACAAACTCCTTGCAGATGTGTCCAAGGGTGGATTCGAACTCAGGACTTCAGCCCTGAAAGGCATCAGTGCTAACCAATGAGCCACCGTGCTGCCCTATAACCAGGTATATCTAAACACTGCCACCAACAGCTAGGGGAACCAATACCAGCTTTAATGGAAATAAATCTGAAGTAAAACTAAATATCTGTATCACTCACTGCCACACTCAGGCAGTAATGATAACAGAGAAAACAACAAACAATTTTATACTACAATAAAAAAAACAGTTAATAAAAGAAAAATAAATGTTGCAGTGGGATTTACCAAAGAAACTGTAGCAAACAGACATATAGATAGGCAACAGTAAAAAGGGTGAAGTTTGAAAATGCTTAAATAATGGTGAAAGTCCAGGGTACAGATTGCATAATTCAATGGGTTTCATATCATGACACCATGGACTTTTATTTGCAAGTTCCTTGTTATTGGACAAGAAAAGTGTGACATCTTACCTCCCCTGAATCTCTCATGTGCTGTACACCAAGAGACGCTTGCTGCATGTTAATGTTAGATCCAGTGGCATCTTGCAAGTGGTCATGGTGCAGATGAGTTAGCATTGACTTCTAGATTATGTTTAAAAAAGGTAGATATTATTCAAATATGGTTTTCCTTTAACGCTTTTCCTGAGATATTTCTCTGTATCCTTACTTGTCCCACCTCATGCCTCCTCTGCAAGCTTGCAAGCAGCAGCAACATAACTGTGACCTAAGGGCCCTGAAGCAGAATTTGGACCTGTCCTCCCCTTTAAATTAGTCTTCAATCCTAAGGAACCCCAACTCAAAGATTGGGGCCCTTTTCCCATGTTGGTTATAGTGGATGCTGTATCTGTGGGAGAGAGGGTATAATGTCGACCATCCCCCCCGGCACGGAAAACCCTGGTAGCTACGTCCCTGTTGGCGAAAGGGAATTCTAATGCTTGGGGCCTGGGGGGTTCCTGTTGCCATTTATGAATTTGGCTTGGTGAGTGGGATGGCCCTTTATTCTATTTAGCTGGGATTCGTTTTGACTCTGCCTGTACTTATTAATATGCGTCCAGTCCTATTGATGTTTCCCTAATCTGCCAACCCTTGTTGTATTTCTATAATGTCTGGAAACACAAACTTGTGTTCCTGTTTCGTCTGATTTACTGCGTCATAGCTAAAAATAAGGGTGTCCTCATATGTAAAAGCTTCATTCCCATGTTACTAACAATAGTCACCTCCAGCCCCCATGTGTCTGAACGTTGGCCGAACCAGTTTCCCAATATGGGGAAGGGATTAGGACACAGCTGCTGGATTGTAAGAGGTGATGAAGGCTTCAGAGGGGTTGGAGCTTCCTGGCAGTATAAATGGCTGATTGGGAACTTAGTGAAAGCTGCAAGGGGACTTGATACTCCAATGCGGCAATGACAAACTCAGGCCCAACTTATTAACATTGACAACTTCTACTGAATCAACATCAAAACAAGACAAATAAATAAAATAAACTGGCCTGAAATACATGTGTAGAGGGACAAGTCTGTAGATCCAACACTACATAATTACCACCAAAGGAAACACACAATGTCTGCTGATTAAAGGGCAAGCAGCATAAACCAGATATTCTATTGAAACCTTTTTACCATATCCTCCATCTGTTTAAAGGGCTACCATGCAAATTACCCAGAAATCTCCACTTTTATGAGCCTATTTTGCATACAGATAAGGGACCTATAGCCAAGACTCTTGTGACCTTATTGATGGAGAGTCAATAAAGCTAAAACCAGTGTACAGATAGTACATTGGTTCTGCACTCAGCTGGTGCAATTCTTTAAATGACCAATAGATGGAATGGCATAACCTAAAAGGCTGATAGAAATTACCCAGATGTCTCCTCTTTTGTAAAGCTTTTGTATATTTTTTTATGTACAGACAATATCTAATATCATTACCGATTGGCTCATAGTTGTTTCATACTAACTCCACCCTCATAATGACATCATTTAAAAAGAATGGCCCCTTTTGAGATAAATCCCTTGTCCTCTGGTATCATTTGCTTATACATGCTATGGTCCTGGATGCCTCATTTAAGTTAAGGGGTAGTGTATTTTAACAGCTATATTTGTTTATGCCCCTTTTTAGCAATTTAGTGAGCTGGTTATAAGCTTGAGCATGCTCAGAGGCATCTAGGGGAAAAACATTTAGTGATTGGCTGTGATGCCAACTGTCATAACTGACAGTTGCTAATGGGAAAAACTAGGTAGCAGAAGCAGGGGTAATATTATTGTGCAGCATGTCAGGTCAGTCTTATATCTTTCAGCCTTCTAACTTTTCCAATTCTTCATTTCAGGGGTAGACTTACCCTTTAATTGTTAACATGTTAATTAGTTATCATATATTACACAAATCCTCTACACGCATGGGCATGTCAGTTGTGAAATGTGAGTGACTGGCTACTGGTTTACTAGGAAGTCTTCATTTCCTTGTCTACCACTAATTGATTTAAGGACAACTACGCCCTCATAATGCATAATGACATATATTAGAAAGAATGGCTTCTTAAAATATGTTGATATTTCCTACTTTGTCCTCTGAATTCATTGATGTATGCCTGCTATGTTTCTGGATGCTTCTCGTAAACTAAGTAATTTAGTGACCTGGTTCTAAGCCTGGGCATGCTCAGATGGAGCAGCTAGGGGATTAGAATTCAGTCATTGGCTGTGATGTCAACTGTCAAATCCACTGACAGTTTCTTACGTGAAGAACCAGGAAGTAGACACGGGCAATGGTTTTGATTCAGAAATACTGGTTAAAAAAATCCGCAGATCTAACATTTTAAAAAAAATTCTAAACTTTTTATTGACAATCGAATATTAGAGTATCGACAATTCTAAATAATGCAATTGAAAAATCCAAAAATCAAAATATTTTAAAAAAACCCGAAAAACTGCAAACCTATTTTTGGAACTAATAGGTTCTGTGGAACTGCTGTGAGAATGAAACTCAACAGTTTTGTTTTAAGGCTTGTACACACGCTCAATTTCCGAGCAAGGCTTGTACACACGCTCAATTTCCGAGCAAGGAATGACCCCCGATAAACGCCAGAGATGAACGCCCTTTCGCCCGAGAATCGTCCGTGTGTATGCGTTCGGTCGGGGGTCGTTCCTCGCTCGGAAATTGAGCGTGTGTATGAGCCTTAAGTATTATACAGCATGATAATTAATAATCTGTTATTTTACCAGGAATCCGCCCTACCTAACCTACCTACCGTACCTACCCACCCATTCTGCTTCAGGATCCTGAACCCAGAACATGGAAGAAAAGTAATAAAATTAATAAAATCTGTCAACGTTCAGTATTTTAATAAAATAAATAATTTAGGTTTGTCTATTCCTGTGGGTCCATTGTCTCGGACAATAAACAATGCAGTTTACATCATGTACCAATGAAGAAAAGACAAGCAGTAATACTGGGATTTACCATGAACTTTCTAATCAGGATTTTGTAATTAAAAGCCTTTACAGATAATTCAAATGGTCTG
Source organism: Hymenochirus boettgeri (assembly GCA_019447015.1). Classification (NCBI taxonomy): domain Eukaryota; kingdom Metazoa; phylum Chordata; class Amphibia; order Anura; family Pipidae; genus Hymenochirus; species Hymenochirus boettgeri. Next base: position 31,009 of record JAACNH010002144.1, read on the forward strand.
TCAGGGCTTTTAATTACTGAATACTGATCAGAATGCCTGGCCAGCCAAGCAGTGCAGGAGTTATAAGCTACTGTTTGGGTATATTAAAGTCGGGAGTAGATGGACATGCTCTCAAGGAGAGTTTAAAGGGTCACTATACTCACTTAAACAACTTTATTGTTTGAAACTACAATTTGAGTGAAGTAAAATTGTGGTACTCACATATTTATTTTTGCTTTCTTTGTCATTAAATTATTATTGTTTAGTGAGTGCTCCTAATTGCCCCACCCTTCCTTACAAGCCTTCTTGTAGTGTCTGCGACACTTATAAGTTCTGCACAGCCTCACCATGGACCCTGCTCTGCTTACACATCTCCCCCCCCCCCCCCCCCCCCCCCCGGCCTTATTTCTCTGCTAATATGGTATAGATACCCTTTAAAATACTACTTGAGACATGCTGAGCAAGCTCTTTAATGCAACCAATGTATATGAACCTACATTTCAAAAACAAACTGCTTATTTGGCATCTCATATAGTAGGTCCAGTGGTGTAAATAGGAATCACTGGGCCCCAAGCAAAAGTATGATAGGGCCCTCGCCCTGCTTCATCTACAGCAGTTTTCTGGGGGAGGCTGTATCTTTCATAGGAAAAGTATGAAGGGGGGGCGGGTACCCCAGTAGCTAATATTTCATTATGATACACCAAGAACCACTATCAGCATATAACATTGCCAGCTGGATTGCACCAGGGAGCCGATTGTATATCCCAGAAACCACTAATAATATACAATGTATCACTTATCTTCCTAAGCAATTCTTAAACAAAGATACACCTATGTCATGTAAGTAAAACTAATTTACCATTTTCCCCTAGAATTCGGTAGAAACATCTTTAAAATATAATTCTAAATATCTAGATGCTTTGGCTACCTGGCTCCTTGAATCAGTCTGTCTCAGGGTGGATTTGACTTAATTCAAACTGATTTAAATCACAATTTAAATCACTAGTCAGTAAGGCTTGATTTAAATCATAGTTTTCTACATAAAGACTAATTCTTGCTGGTATAACTTTAATTTGCACATAGTTTTGAGAACTTAAAAGTAAACCAAGCATCTGTGATAATATCTTGTAGGCAGAGAAACTACCCAATAATCTTAAGGTTCATACACACGTGGGTCCCAACCCACAACGCACGATGTGTCCAAACGTTGTTTCGGCCGATAATCGTCCGGAACTGATCGCTCGATCAGACGAAACGAGGCTTTAGAAAAGTACGAAGCGTATACGAGGCTTTAGAAAAACCTCTGGAAGAGCCTGACATTGTGAATATATTAATGGAATTTATTTACCAAACAAATTAAACATATACAGCCTTATTCTACATAATTAAAAAACTAACCTTTATTTCATAATAGAATAACCTTTGGATGGTAATATATTTTCCTCTAAAAGCATTTTATTTTAAAAAGAAATCTGATTTAAATCCAAATAATCCGATTTTTTTGATTTTTTTTTTTTTTTTTTTAAATCATTGATTTTTATCCACCCTGGTCTATACAGACTGATCATATCTTTGCTTTAAATATTCTGTCCATATCCAGACCAACTCCTTTAAGGCTCAAACACTTACAAATCCCGGTCACAGGATCCAGCAATACAATAATACAATAATGCAATCGATCGGACAATAAAAAGTTTTCCATTGGGAAGATAATGAAATCAAATATCCCAATATCGTACGATCGGGATTGGTGCGTGTATGGGCCCTATTATAGATATTAACCAATATTAATAGCCAGAAGTACACACAGGAGAAGGGTTTTGTTTGGTCTGAGGAAGGAACCACACAGGTTCCGAAACATCACGATTAAAAGGACACTTTCCACTACTAAGACTGGTGTGCCTAGCATGTCTTACCTTTTATAATATTAATAGCCAGGACCCAATCAAACATTAACAAAAGTCTGTATTTTATTATTTTCTAATTAGCCTGTTGCATTAATTACTTTTTGGGATTTATTGTATTCATCTTATTTCTGCATTTAAAATAATAATTCCCAAATACACTGGCAGAAAGAATCTTCCAATCTGCCTCCCTGTCAGATAAATGGTTACATTTTTTTTCTTTAATCTCTACGTTGTCAGTTCCCAATTACTTCCTATTGTTTGACTTTATGGAGCATCTTGTATTATCACCACACCGCATTAAAATAGTTTCTAAAGAATTCATTTTGGGGTAAGTTGTAAAGTGTTCATTAACACATAATATGGTGCATTTTACTGTACTGATTAATTAACATAATTACTGAAACAGTAAGTTCTAATTCTCTAAATGAGAAATAACATTGGATTCTAACATATTTATAAGTCAGCACCAAATTACAGTCATTTGAAATGTTATGATTCATTCCTGATTAATCCAAGGTCAGATGTTTTAATTCATTTATGAAAAAAACAAAGTTTCAAACACAATTTGGAAATATAATCGAGCATTCTCACATCCCTTATGCGCCAGTCGTTGGTGGCAGTTTCCTTGACGCGTGATTGAATAGTTCGTATTTAATCTCTTATAAAAAGCTATAAATGCATTTCATGTGCTTTGCGCATGTATCTTGCTGTACTCCATGTTAAAAGGAACTAATCAATTATTATTATCTTGGTGTACAGCTAGATCTGTGCCTTTAGTTCACACATGTCAAACTCAAGGCCTGCAGGCTGAATCCGGTCCTTCTGGCCGTTGTTTGTGGCCCCCGGTGACTGTACAGTCTCCAAGACTTACTACACTGTTATCTATTTGTGCAGTCCCAAGTAGTGGTGTAAGAGTGAGATTACACTGCAACACACATACGATTGCATGCACAATGCGTGAGACAGATTGTAGTGTGAGCGTGATTGCAATCACCCAATGTTTCACCATCGGAGCTTTTGATTGTGCAAAAAAAATGCGCTCGGATTAACGGATCACATGCGCAGCGCAGTCTCACACTAGTGTGGCCACATCAATTGGGCCACGCAAGTGAGTGCTTTTAAAAGCATGATCGATTAAAAATGCAGTTCGAGTTCGAGTTCGAGTTCGAGTCAAACTTTAAGAGTTCAGACGAACTAGTATGATTTTCCGGACTTGCAGGACTATTTTAGAAAATCCTGACTAGCAAAATGTCTTCAAGAACTAAACTTCAAGTCCAGTTGATCTAATTGAATACAACAGATATACCATGACCTGGATGAATGAGAACCTTCCCAAGCATATTCCCTACAGGGAAATTTTCGGTATTTCCCGAACAACTGCTCAGCCGTCTCGAACGCTCGGTGGCTGTGCGCTCATTCAGGAAAGTTGCTACACACTCAGGGCTTTATTGGTACTGTGTATACCTAGCTTAGGGCTTGGATACAGTCAACTGATCATGTATATAACATGACACTGGGGAGGGGAGGGAGGTGTGACAATGGGCTTTCCATTCAAGTTGGCCATTCATTACCACACCAGAAGAGTAAGGTGGAAGTTCCACATGATTGTGCCATAGGCAGAGGGCCCAGTCCAAAACAGTGTGCTTCACACCCTTTCCCTCCGAAGACCCAGCACTAGGCACAAGCGTGACAGAGTCCTGCACCTGCTAAATATCATAATAAAAAAATCACTTAGCCTATATTTACAGTATGGTTTTGGCCCCTTATGTTATTAAGTTAATTTGTTGACCAAGGGAAAAAAAATATGGGTGGTCAGAAACCAGTGCTTATTACATTTCTTGAATAAGATGATAATGATGATGATTATAATAAATACTCCTGAGGAAGCTGAAGGAAACAGCCTAATTTCTGCATCACAAATGCACTTTATATGATTCTATGTGTTTTAAAATGATATGCTTATTTTGTGAAAGGGAGGCACACTCAAAAGTGCTTGACAGCATAAATAGTTTATTAGGTGCTGAAAAAAGGGGGTAAAAAAAAAGCAAACCTTGTGTGTACCTGGTTTTTTTCAGCACTTTTAGGGCTAGGCCACACTGCAACGCAAACGCAAATGCAATCGCAATCGCATGCGATTTCATGTGCGATTTTGTTGCGTTTGCGCTTGCGATTTCTTCAATAAGTATAGGAAATCGCATGCGATTGAGATTAAAAATGCAGAACGCAAAATGCAACCGCACCGAAAAACGCTCGTTTTTTTTGCGTTGCCACGTTTTCAATGTTTTTTTAAAAACACAAGCGCAATCGCAAACGCAAGCGCAAATGCAAAAAAAACGCAGCAATGTGGCCTAGCCCTTAATAAATTATTTATACTGTCAAGCACTTTTGAGTGTGCCTCCCTTTCACAAACTAAGCATATACTATTATTACCGCTTATGGCACAGAGATTGGGGAGTGCACCTCACAACATTCCTGTTACCACTCCACACACTTGGTTTAAGAGTTTTAATATTACCTCATTAATTTGGCTTGAAAATATCTTCTTCTTTTTCTTCTTCCTTTTATTCTTCCGCTTTTTTGGACTGTATCTCCTCCCACAGTTTTTGAGCTAGAGACATGAAATCCGGTACAGACGTGCAGGGCATATAGGAGAAGTGTTCTTTCTTCTAGCAGTTTTTTTCATGGTCATAAATACAAATGGTGATACCCCCAATCCCCCACACAGACCCAGGTACACCCACCTACTGACCTACCTTCCATTCCCATGGAAGCCATATTTAAAGGGTAACTAAAGTAAAAAAAAAACTAATTTAGATTTGTCCTCAATAAAAGATAGTTTTATGGTTGTAAACACAAAAAAAAGACATACCCCCTCAACCAGGCCCAGGTACACACACCTACTGATTTACTTATCCATTACTGTGGCAGCTACAGTTAAAGGGTAACTAAAGTCAAAAAAATTAATTTTGATTAATAATAAAAAAGGTTTGTTTTTTTAACCCCCATGTGGCACAGTTACATACACCTACTGACCTACCCCTCCATTAATGTTGCAGCCATACCTAAAGGGTAACTAAAGTCAAAAAAACATATTTTGACCAATCATCAAAAAAGTTTGTTTTTTTAACCCCCAACCCGACACAGGTACACACACCTACTGATCTACTTATCCATTACTGTGGCAGCCATACTTAAAGGGTAACTAAAGTCAAAAAACAGGGAGATTCAATCAAAGTTCTTATCATTGAAAATGGTGCTAATTTTGCTCTAACCAATCAGATGTTAGCTTACTGATTGATTGGATCAAAATTAGCACCACTTTGGTCTGGGTACACACTAAAGTTTTTTTTTGTCCCAAACAAGCGTTCACTACAAACTCATCATTCCCATTATTGAGTTTTAAAATCTCCAGCAAACACATATATTCCCTTCCAAAATGCAGCCCTTCAAGCCAAATTCAAAGTTTATACTTAAATTGGCCAATTCTCAGACTGTGGTGTAAGTGCTTTTATTATTGAGTTTTAATCATTTAATATATGGTTTTCTATTATTGATGTATCACGATTTTCAACTGATATTGGACACATTTTAAGTATATATATATATATATATATATATATTATCGATCACACTAAGGGACACAGTGCCCAGACACACTAAACCCAAGATACCTATATTCCTACAAGTGGAACCAGTGATCTTGCAGCACTAAACCTGACTGCTCAAAACCATTAAGTGTAGAAACAAGACTGTTGTTAGAAAATGATCATTGGTGTATATGTCCATGACATGAATGCAGTCCTAGAGGAACTTCCTGTCCTAAAGTGCTCCTCATCAAATAATGAACGGCAAAAAGAGGTCAATAAATGAAAAAAGAGAATGAGCAATAAATTAGTTTTGAAGTTATGAGGAACCTTGCATAGTTTGCATATTCACAATTATATTTGAGATATATGATAATGGGTTTGTACCAAACAATACCATTTATTTTATCACACTGTAATTTGTTATCATTATTCTGAGCTTTCAGGTATCTTGGAGTAACTGTGAAATTTATGGTTTGCATTAATTTTTTCTTTGGAAGCAAAAACAATTTTTCCAGTGTCTTGCAATTAATAATCAAGCTGGTGCTAATATATGGAGCATCAGTGTCTTGTTAAGAACTGTGGTGATAGACAGACTGATATTTAGAAGTAATGTTTCATTAAAGTTGTGAGTTCCTGATCAGGCTCTAAAGTCATTAGGTTTGACACACAGGTTAAAAGTGCGCAGGGGAACTTGAGGGCTGGCATATGTATGCCACATGGAGGGTGGTAACATATGTGCAAAACAAAGATTGGTCATATAAGTTCCCCAAACTGAGACTGGTAAATAAACGTTTCCCAAACTTATGATTGATGATTATCAAATTGGGCAGCAGAATGGCAGATGAGATTCAATGTTGATAAATGTAAGGTGATGCATTTGGGGTTTAACAATACTGGTGCCACCTACACCATAAATAACTCTGTGCTAAGTAAATCTCTAATGGAAAAATATTTGGGGGTTCTGGTATATAACAGACTTAGCTGTTGCAAACAATGCCAGGTAGCAATGGCTAGAGCTAGAAAGATATTTTCTTGTATAAAGAGGGGAATAGATTCAAGAGAAAAAAATATTATTCTCCCTCTTTACAAGGCACTGGTAAGGCCTCATTTGGAATATACGGTGCAATTTTGGCATCCCACACACACAAGGGACATCCTGCAAATGGAAGCAGTTCAGAGAAGGGCAGCTAAAATAATAATTGGAATGGAGGGGCTTGACTATGCATGCAGGCAGATCAGTTAGGGCTGTTTTCATTGGAAAAGCGACGTTTGAGCAGGGATATATATACAAATATATTCATAGGCCATATAACAAACTCCTTGGTGCATTGTTCACTAAAAGGTCATAACAGGGGTAGAGATTGCCGAACTATATAAAGTTCGGTCCGTTTTCGAACTTTCGAACTTCAGAGAAAGTTGGAAAGATCGAATTCGGACCCATTCAAGTCTATGGGGGAGAGATAGTTCGAAAAGTCCAAGTGAATTACAGTAAAACTAACTGTGGTAATTTACTGTAAATGGCTGTGGCACCTGGGAAATGGTCTGGGGAACATGTCACTGTCACCAAAACTTCTTAAAACAAGTCAGGCGGGCAATTGTCGGGATTATAGAATGTACGAACAAAAGATCCTTCCTGTTAGCATACAGTCTTTCCTAGGCTTAGCAAACAGTACTTTCTAAGATTCGAGGGATGGATTGTGTAGTGAGTAAAGGAACCGCCTTTGACATGGGATACTAGGGTATTATAATACCATATAATAACCTAGTAATATTATAACCATGTAATATTATATTACGTATTAATTATTTTTATAAATAATATTATATGGTTATTATATTACTAGGTTATTTTATTACTAGTGTATTATAATAATCCAAACATTTGTATAGCTGCCCCTAGCCAGGATTCAAACCCTGGTCTTCCACATCTAAGGCAGTGCATTTAGCCACTACACTATCCAGCCAATACATTACATGCTTAATATATTACTAGGTTATTATATGTGATTATATGGTTATTATTTTACTAGGATAAAATACTAGGTACTAGTCATATAATAACCATATAATAATCTAGTCATATAAAACCCATATAATAAGTTATTATATGGTTATTATATGACTAGATTATTATATGGTTATTATATGACTAGGTTATTATATGGTTATTAATAATAACCATATAATAACCTAGTCATATAATAACCATATAATAACCTAGTCATATAATAACCATATAATAACCTGGTTGACCAGGACTTTCGAAAACAAACTCGGTTTTACTCTCACTTGCACTACTTTCGAGCTCTCGCATTCGATATTTACTTGCGTATAGGTTTAATAGACACTTTTTATATCGACCGTTCGAACATTTGATAATTATCGAAAGTCTGGAAAATATCGAAAATCCGGGTCCGGAATAGTTCGAGAAGTCCAAGTCCGTTCGAACTCGAATAGTTCGGCTCGAACTCGGGTTCGAGTTCGAGTACATCTCTAATCAGGGGACACATGTACATCCTTTAAAACTGGAAGAAAATAAGTTTCATCTTCAGGTTAGGAAAGGTTTCTTTACAGTGAGAACGGTGAAACTGTGGAACTGTCTTCCAGCAGATGTGGTAATGGCAAATTCACTGAATAGCTTTAAAAGTGGGCTAGATAAGTTTCTAAAACTAAAAAATATTGAGAATTACTGGTATTAATACATATACTATAGTTCTGGTTGGTACAGGGATACTATATAATATTGATAATTACTGGTATTCATACATATACTGTAGTTCTGGTTGGTACAGGGATACTATATAATATTGAGAATTACTGGGATTAATACATATACTGTAGTTCTGGTTGGTACAGGGATACTATATAATATTGAGAATTACTGGGATTAATACATATACTGTAGTTCTGGTTGGTACAGGAATACTATATAATATTGAAAATTACTGGGATTAATACATATACTGTATTTCTGGTTGATCCAGGGATACTTTCCGATTGCCGTTTGAAGCTGAGACTGCAAATATAAGTGCCCCAAACCAAGACTAGTTATCATTAGTGCCTCAAATACAGACTGGTAAATTTAATATAAGTGCCCCACAGACAGCTAATTTTAATATACAATAAGTGCCCACACATACTGGTAAATTCAATATAGGTGTCAACAAAGACTGGTAACGAGCTGAAGATCTTTGTGCAGGAACGCTGGGGACCAAGGTAAGTATTGCCATCAAAGGGTTTGGGAGCTCTATGTGTCAAATATACTGTGGGATGTGGACATGCCCTTTAATGCCAACATTGTGCAAAGCATGAGTAATTTGGCTGTTTAATGCCAACATTGTGCAAAGCATGAGTAATTTGGCTGTTCTTTCTATTTCTTCTTCTTCCATTTTATTCTTCCGCTTTTTTGGACCGTATCTCCTCCCACAGTTTTTGAGCTAGAGGCATGAAATTTGGTACAGACGTGCGGGGCATATAGGAGAAGTGTGCTATCTTAGTTATGGTGTTATCTGCGAATTTCCGGACATTTTTCCCCATAGACTATAATGGTAACACTCCTCAAATATGGATATTTCAAAACAGTTTGTTTCATGCACATAAATACAAATGGTGATACCCCCAACCCACCACACAGACACAGGTACACCCACCTACTGACCTACCTTTCCATTCCCATGGAAGCCATACTTAAAGGGTAACTATAGTCAAAAAACAAATTTTGATCAATCATCAATTAAAGTTAGTTATATAGTCATACATGCAAAAACACATACCCCCAACCTCATACGGATACACACACCTAGGGCCCTATTTATAAAAGATCGATATCGTTATCGGAAAAAATAACGATCATTATCGTAAAATAGTGATCGTTATCGTAAAATAACGATCGGTATTTTCCGATAACGATCTGTATTTTCCGATAACGATCCGTATTTTACGATATCGTAAAATACCGATCATTATCGGAAAATAGCGATCGTTATCGGAAAATAGAGACCGTTATCGGAAAATACTGATCGTTATTTTACGATAACGGTCGCTATTTTACGATAACGATCGTTATTTTTTTGATAACGATAGCAATCTTTTATAAATAGGGCCCCTACTGACCTACCCGTTATTCCTTTGGCAGCCATATTTAAAGGGTAACTAAAGTAAAAAAAACGAATTTAGATTTATCCTCAATAAAAGATAGTTTTATGGTTATAAACACAAAAAAAGACATACCCCATGAACCAGACCCAGGTACACACACCTACTGATCTACTTATCCACTACGGTGGCAGCCATACTCAAAGGGTAACTAAAGTCAAAAAAACTAATTTAGATTTATCCTCAATAAAAGATAGTTTTATGGTTATAAAACAAAAAAAACATACCCCTCAACCAGACCCAGGTACAACCACCTACTGATCTACTTATCCATTACTGTGGCAGCCATATTTAAAGGGTAACTAAAGTAAAAAAAACGATTTAGATTTACCTCAATAAAAGATAGTTTTATGGTTATAACACAAAAAAGACATACCCCCTCAACCAGACCCAGTACAACCACCTACTGATCTACTTATCCATTACAGTGGCAGCCATATTTAAAGGGTAACTAAAGTAAAAAAAACAATTTAGATTTATCCTCAATAAAAGATAGTTTTATGGTTATAAACACAAAAAAGACATACCCCCTCAACCAGACCCAGGTACACACACCTACTGATCTACTTATCCATTACTGTGGCAGCCATACTTTAAAGGGTAACTAAAGTCAAAAAAAACTAATTTTGATCAATAATAAAAAAACTTTGTTTTTTTAACCCCCAACGTGATACATGTGTACACAGCTACTGACCTACCCCTCCATTACTGTTGCAGCCATACTTAAAGGGTAACTAAAATTAAAAAAAACTAATTTTGACCAATCATCAAAAAAGTTGTTTTTTTTTAACTCTCAACCCGACCCAGGTACACACACCTACTGATCTACTTATCCATTACTGTGGCAGCCATACTTAAAGGGTAACTAAAGTAAAAAAAAAACTCATTTTGAACAATCATCAAAAAAGTTAGTTTTTATCCCCCAACTGGATATGAACACACACACCCCAACTGACCTACCTTTAATACATGTGACATATTTAAAGGGTAAGTAAAAAACAACAATGTCCTCATCGTTGGCATTATTGAGTTTTAAAATCTGCAGCACAAACACACAAATTCCCTTCCAAAATGCACCTTTCAAGCCAAATTCAAAGTTTATACTTAAACTTTCCCTTTCTAGTTTATTCTGCTGTCCCAATGTCACAGTCTTGTGAACCCTCATTATACGGAGGATGAAATCATTTCATTTATTTTATTTCATTTCTTCCAACTGTTGGGTCATTCCCAATAGTTACCACTGCTGCCCATTCATTACCAGGGTAGATCAGTACAGACAATGCCTCTCTGTACAGGATTCGTAGGGTTTTGTGATAACCCAGATCCAATGATAGACCAATGATAACATATCGTAAGGCTGGAGGCAGATCACAGGAGATTATACATTGCAATCTGTGATGTGATTGGATGGTCTGAGATCAATTCCCATAATAATTATAACGTGTTTATTGGTCCCCTATTTCCCTTGTTACTTGGATCCTATAGATGTAAATTCCATGTTACAAGACCTGGTAAGTATCTACACAGCCGTGTGCAGTGAGAGGAAATCGCTGGATCTCCAATTGTCAAAGTTTATTCATCTAACATCACATTATGGGGTCATCATCTTCCACCCTGCAGAACTGTAGCAAAGAGCCAGGGACAGCACATCAGACACTTACCTGTGAGGATGATAAGGACCAAGTGAGCAGCCTCCATAATGCACGGAATGTTCTCATGTGAATGTATTTCCAGCCTCTGGTTGCTAATGTCTCAGTAATTGGGCTTCACCTCCTGAACAAACCACATAGAAAGTGACACCAGTTTGGTCAGGACATGAGTTAGGGGAGTGAGAGGAAATTAAATCCACCAAATCTAATACAGAGGGAGGGGAGTGTCCAGGGGCCTCCCTGGCGATTCCTAAAGGGGATCTAAAGTCAGAGAAGCCCCATGGACTAGGGACACACTAGGGGGCATATTTATAAAGAAATGTTATTAGCGCAAAAAAAATTACCTCCGCACATCGCGGCCGCGAAAATAGCACTATCGCTGTATTTAAAATGGCGAGCGCTATTGCCGCGATATGTATCGTGGAAATTTTAAGTCCCTTCGCGGCGATACTGCACTTAGCACAGTTATGGACAGTATCGCCGAGAAGGGACTTAACATCCCTTCCCGACGCCTCTGCTAAGGGGGCGGGGCATACGCCCACCCCACCCTCGACCCCCCGCGGCGGCGGAGACCACCCGCCGCTGCTTCCCAGCAGCCCCAGCCCCAGCAGCCCCTTCACCACTTGCGGCAATCTCAGAACAGAAGGCTAGGAGGGGCTTCCGGGAAGGGGCCGCAGCAGGTGGTCGTGACTACCCGCCGCGCACCCTCTCCTCAGCAGCCCCTCCAAGCCCCCTGCCCCGCCGCTGGCCCCAGGCTGGGACCCCCGCCAAAGGCACTTGTCAGTGCTGCAAGGGTCCTTACAAGGGCCTGGGAGGGGGGTCCCAGTTCGAGCTGCAGGACCCCTTAAGCCCCAAAGGCCCTTCTCAGGGCCCCGCTGGAGGGTGCCTCCACCCCTCCCAGCGGGCCCTTCCCTTCACCTCCCTGCCAGCGGCAGGGCAGGAGGCTTGGAGGGGCTGCTGGGGAGGGGGTGCGCGGCGGGTGGTCACGACCACCTGCTGCGGCCCCTTCCCGGCAGCCCCTCCTAGCCTTCTGTTCCGAGATTGCCACGAGTGGGGAAGGGGTTGGGAGGGGCTGCTGGGGCGGGTGCGACCACCCGCCGCGGGTTGCATGCCCATCCCCGCCGCAGGGAGGCTGGTATCGGCTACTTTCGCCACCTTCAAGGTGGCGAAGCAAAACAGCCGATACTAGCAGTGCGAAACAGATACCGCCGCTTTATAAATAGAAGCGGCGGTAACAGGTAAGTATCGGCGCGAAGGGTTAACGCCTCGTTAAATTTTCGCGGCCGTTTTCAGACATTAATAAAAGCTTTATAAATATGCCAATAAGTTATATACTAACACGTGTGTACAGTGTAATAACACGTGTGTACAGTGTAATAACACGTAGGTACAGTGTAATAACACGTGTGTACAGTGTAATAACACGTGTGTACATTGTAATAACACGTGTGTACAGTGTAATAACACGTGTGTACAGTGTAATAACACGTGTGTACATTGTAATAACACGTATGTACAGTGTAATAACACGTGTGTACAGTGTTTGTAAAACCTTCCCACCTCCAACAATCCAACACATGGACCCAATTAGAACATTTACAGTTACCACCAGGAACATCTCTCCACCTGTTATCAGCCAATCCCATGATACAGACATTAGACTTGGGGGTGAACCTACCAGGGGACCTTGGGGCCAAATCTTATTTATCCTATGACAGATACAGCCTCCTCCCAGAACACCACTGTGGATGAAGCACGGAGAGGGGCCCATCATAGGTTTGCAGGGGCCCCAGTGATTCATTGTTACATATAACTGGAGATCAAGGTGTTAACTTTCTGGTTGGTTAGAAATGCCACAATGGCCAGACCAGGAGTTTTCATAGTTTAATGCCAATAACAATAACACTACCACGTTCTCTTAACACATAATGTGTGAACCAAAACCACATCGGACTAATAGGGTTTGTAACGGAAATGGAAAATAATGTATTTACTTTAAACTTCTGGTTTATTTGATTCAGGCCCCTGACATAACAAGTGACTCATAGAAACCATTAAAGGCTTTGACCACAATGTCCTGTGTAATCGCCGGCTACACATGTTCCAAAATGGGGAGTTTCGTTTTTGAATTTTCAAAATTTTTGGAAGTTTCGAAAGTTCGAGTTTCGATTTTCAAAATCGGCTACTTTTGATTTTCGAAAATCGATTTCGATAATTATCGAATTTTCGATAAAAATTGAAATGAAAATTCGAGTTTTGTAAATTCCGGGAGTTCCGAAAGTTTCTTTGGGACTTGGAAACCCTCGGATCCGATTCGATACCGGGTTCCATTAGACCCAATCTCTATCAGTCACTATGGGCAGGGAAAGCGGTGAACGGACTAAGGAAGAGATCAGAAGAAGAATTTCTGGCCCCTGTGAGAACATTAAAGAGAAATGAGATGATGTCATGTTAGAGGAGACACACGGGATCTAACTGTGACATGCGTGTGGAGACTGGCAGATTACATTCTAATAAGACTCCAAGGGAGATACTTGGGTTGCCCAAGGTCTATAGAGACAAAACCCCAAGGGTCTGTAGGACACCAACATAGACTGTGGAAGGTTTGCTCCACACAGCTATGGATTTGGACAGGTGGCTACAGGCTCAGTGGATTTCTAACATAGATCCCAATAAACCATTCCAATATTTCCTGTAGTTCTCTTCAATTCCCCCCAATTTGTCACAACGTCCCACCTATTCCCGTCTTTACACCTTAAAATGTTTGACCAGATCAGTAGCACTTCTGCAAAATATGGTTATAATGTAGCCTAAGGACACAATCCTTCTATTGTGTATTAGGAATCATGGTCAAGCTTCCATGTGGTAATAACATCCCCAATAATTAATGCACAATACACACTGGGAGCAGCACCAATAATAATGACTCTAGTGTGACTTACTATCATGTAGGGCAATGCAACGGAAACTCGGACCTTACAAAGAAACAAAGTTCACATCTCTAAAGACAGAGACGTGAAAGAAAATGTTGCTACTCGTGCACAACACACGTATAGTATCTATATAGTATCTATATAGTATCTATATAGTATCTATATAGTATCTATATAGTATCTATATAGTATCTATATAGTAGCTGCCAATATTCATAAAGCCAACTAGAGACTAAATGGATATGGAAAAGGTAAAAGCCACAGTTTATAGCAAATACACATCATACTGAATCCATAAAACTCAAATCCCTCCTCCACCAACAGCATAGATAAAAACCTATGTGCACAAGAAAAACTATAAGCAGTGAGGAGATGGAGTCCTACGTCCTCCTAATGTTTCATTGTAAGGTAATAGCACCCCCATCACGCCCCTTTAATGGGAGGTACTATGCCTTTAATATAAAGCACTGGATGGACGGCCTCTTCCCTCATTTTAAGAAGCCAAAGGGCTGAGGGGGAAGGGAGAGAGCCTGTTATATGGATC
>JAACNH010002145.1:0-45672 GCA_019447015.1 Hymenochirus boettgeri
GTATGGTAGTATGTTAGACAGGTTGGCCACATTGTCTTAATCTATTTCTGCAACCTTAAGCAACAAGAAGCTGCATCTCATGGTTAGACAAAGTATGCGTTGTGTAGCTGTGTCTGTCTGCTATTGTAGTGCATGCGATCACCATTTTTGCATGTTGCATGTCGCTTGATTAAATATCAGAAGCGTTGCGCATGCACACATAATTATGAACGGAAGTGCGTGCAATTGCATGTTACCCAGATCACTGGGTAAAAAAGCAGTTACCATATATACTCGAGTATAAGTCTTCCGAGTCGTGGTACATATTTTTACCTGAAAAATTGTAAAAACTGACTCAAGTATAAGCCGAGAGTAGAAATTATGACCACTACTGCCTTCTGATTCAGTATTGTTTTGTGGCTTAAGTTGCCCTTTAAAAGGACAACAGATTTCCCATACATTAATCCCATACAGTAATAGCCAAATTCAGTACTAGTAACCCCCAATTCCTTGCAAATCCAGATGTTTGGAAACTACAATCCCAGCATGCTTTGGTAGCTGGGAGTTGTAGTTTCTAAATATGTGGAGTGGCAAGGTTCAATAAACTTTAATTAAGCTTACCATCATTTACAATTCTCCTGACCCCCTTATAGTAAAGGGCACTCTGACCCCCATATAGTAAAGGACTATCTGATACAAATGTCACCTGAGAGTCGTAGTTTCAAACCGTCACAAACTGAGAAGACCAGACTTTAGGAAGCAGGAAGGAGTGCAAATGCAGATCAGCTCCTGTAACTTTCTAAACAGGTGAAGGATTTTTTTAACACATTGCCACCT
Organism: Hymenochirus boettgeri; assembly: GCA_019447015.1. NCBI lineage: Eukaryota > Metazoa > Chordata > Amphibia > Anura > Pipidae > Hymenochirus > Hymenochirus boettgeri. The sequence continues at coordinate 817 of JAACNH010002145.1, forward strand.
ACTGGTTACAATCGCAATTTCAGAATTTGGATCTAAATAGGACTTGACCCCAGTATAAGCCGGGGCTAGGTTTTCAGGCTAATTTTAAAGCATGAAAATCTCGGCTTTACTCAAGTATATACAGCAATGCTGGAGTGACTGGAATGGGTTAAAACTCCTCTGACATCTCTTTTAACAGAGGTCATAGCCAGCAAAGGAACAATTCTCATAGAACAAAGGAACAAACTTCTATCTGCACCTGCACCAGGGTTGCCAGATATTGGCCACCCAGAGCGGGAAGGGCAGGGCTGTGATGTCCCAATGACATCACGGTGAGTGGGGGGGGCCATGGCAAGGCGTGGTTAGGGGCTGGGCCAGAGGTGGAGTTAAGGGTAAAATTGGGTATGTTATGGTATCTGCTCATTGTAACGTTTACAGTCTCCCAGAATGCAAATTTAGACTGTGGGTGAAGATTGAAATGTATATTCTGCAGGACATAGTTATAAAATCATGGATAGGTAACCAGTAGATCTCCAGGTTTTTGAAAACTATAACTCCCAGCATTCTTTTGCTGTGAGTTGTAGTTTTTAAACCATCTGGATAACTACTGGTTACCTATCCCTGTCACGGACAACAAGAAAATAGTTGCAGATAAAGATTTAAAATGAGCTGAGGCCCATAGGTAGGTAGAAGTTGGGGACAGTAGAGGCCCATGGTGTTGGGGACAGTAGGGATATATTATATAGATATAAAATTTCCTTTAGTTAGTGTTGATGGGAAAGGATCACCCTGCCTGCTCTGTACTGTGCATTGCACTCTATACTAGGGATCTCTACCTGGTCTACATGTGCTTGAAAAATATAACCATTCCACTACAAATGAAAGAAAGATGAGGACAGATAATTAAAAAGTAATTAAAACCAGCATGTATGTACAGGTATTCCAGTCCCTAAAGTTTCAGTAACATAAGTCAAATATATTAAATAATATCATGGCCATAAAATAGTAACTTTTTGAAAAACGAAAGCAAATAGGTAAACAGCACAGTTGAAATTAAAGACAAATTGTACAGGAAAAAAAAGTTGTCCAACATAATTAGAAAGCCTTGAATAAGCTTGTTTGATACAATTGCTACAATACACGACCCCCCCAACAGACGCAACGCTCTTGTCAGTGTCTGTCTTGCCAGCACTGAATTTGCCTTCAAATTTTCTTAAAGGGGAAGTCAGTACAAAAACATAGCTTTTCAGAAAAAGAGCAGTATTTTTTCATCCCAATGACCTTAATCTGCCAATTCAGAATTGTGTCTGTGCATAAATAAATGCAACCAAAATACTGACTTCCTGTTTGTAGGACCCCTAATAGAGACCGCTATGGTCTTGCCCTTGACCCAGCGCCTGGGTTGATTCAGTTGCTCAGTGCCTTAACGGTAGCTACTTCGTGGACATGTCCCTACCTATGGGCTGTTCCATTTCCTGCTACTACTTTGAAGTTTTCAGCTCATTCCTAGATTGGGCAACAGCTCAGCAGGCGGGGATCACGTCCCTACTGCACTATCTTGACGACTTCCTTTTCGTGGGCCCAAGCAATGAGAATACCTGTTTACACCTGTTGGAATCGTTCAGGTTGTTAATGCAGCATTTTGGGGTACCGGTAGCGGAGGAGAAAACGGAGGGCCCCTCAACTGAAATCATCTTCCTAGGAATCGAAATTGATTCCTCTTCCATGACATTTAGACTCCCTGCTGACAAGCTAGCAGCGTTGACCCAGTTAATAAATAGGGCAATCACCGCAAAAAAGGTGACACTAAAACAGCTCCAAAGCCTAATAGGCCACCTTGTGTTCGCTTGCCGGGTGTTACCAATGGGGAGAGTATTCTGCAGGCGTCTGTCCATGGCAACCAGGGGGATAAAAGCACCACATCATTATATCAGGATGTCCAGAGTAATGAGGGATGACCTATGCATATGGCAGCAATTCCTAAGCAATTTCACGGGTACAACATGCTGGCAAGAAAGGGAGGTTACAAACGCAGACATCCAACTCTATACCGACGCAGCATCCAGCGTAGGGTTAGGGGCCTTTTTCAGAGGCCAATGGTGTGCCGCTAAGTGGCCTAGCGAATGGCAAGGGTCACATATACTCAAGAATTTAACTTTCCTTGAGCTACTCCCCATACTCATCTCGGTTCACCTCTGGGGGAACGTATTCGAAAATAAGCGAGTCGTATTCTGGTGCGACAACCTGGGGGTGGTTAGTGTTATTAACAAACAGTCCACGTCATCCCAACCAGTGCTAATTCTCCTTAGAAATCTAATACTGACCTGCCTCCAGCGTAACATATGGTTCAGGGCTAAGCACGTACCGGGGATAAACAACTCCATAGCTGACGCCCTCTCTCGTTTTCAGTTCCACGAATTTCGGAGAATGTGCCCGGAGGCAGAGAGAAAAGGGCTAGCGGTACCACCCTACTTGTGGAACCTGGCATGCAAAGCCTGGCTGCCCTGATCGCTAACTCCCTGGCCCCAAGTACACAGAGGGCCTATGCCAGAATTTGGAATAGTTGGGCTACAATGGAATCTATACAATACCCCATACACATGCACGAAGGCAGGCTGAGGATGACCCTAGCCTACTTAAACGACCTCCAAAAACAGGGGGTGTCGGGCTGTACGGCCGAAAGAAATATTACAGCTTTAGCGTTCTTGTTCCGTTTTTTCAAATGGGAAGATGTCACAAGGGAATTCGCCATACGCAGGGTCATAAAAGGGTGGAAGAGAAAACAAAAACACGGGGACACGAGACACCCGGTATCCTTTCAACTCCTCACTCGAGTGTTATCAGTGTTGCCCAGTATATGCTCATCCCCCTTTGAAGCTCTGCTGTTCCATCTAGCCTTCTGCCTAGCTTTTTATGGAGCCTTCCGGGTGGGGGAACTGGTGTCCCCCTCAACCAAGAGGGGCGGGGGGATATTGCTAGATGACATCTGCATTGGGCCCCAAGCTATAAAAATTAGTATACGATTTTCCAAAACAGATACACTAGGGAAGGGCAAGTTAGTACCTCTTGCAGCGATAGGGGGCCCCTACTGTCCAGTAGCATCCACACACCGGTACCTCGCAGCCAGGCCGGCCCACACGGGTCCCTTCCTAATCCATCAAGATGGTAGCTTCTTATCGAGGTACCAGTTCAATACCATATTCCGTTCCTGTTTGAGCACATTAGCCCTACCCCCCATGAACTACGCTAGCCATTCGTTCAGGATTGGGGCGGCCACCGAAGCCTATGTACAGGGTTTACCTGAAAAAGTCGTAAAAAGGGTGGGAAGATGGCAATCATCCAGGTATAAAGCTTACATACGCCCCCAATTAATGTTTTGAAGTTTCCTTTCTGTTCCTTAGGTATCGTTGCCGCTTCAGTTTGGATTTTGGGCCATTCGCACATCTTTTGGGCGGCCAGAAGGGCTGAGGTTCGGCCATATGGAAGAAACCTGGGCATTGCTCTATCATTGGCCAGCATAAGGTGGAGGGGGATTCGCGGTCTCTGTTGGTCCAGAGTATTCCCAGAGTTCTTGCAGCTAGCAGGTATGTGCGGAGGGCCTAAGATCCTAGTGGTACATGCTGGGGGAAATGACCTGGGCTCCGTCCCGACCATAGATCTGATTAAGAAAATAAAACTGGATTTAAAGAGATGTTTGACGATGCACAGCAAATTGATCATTGTATGGTCGGAGATTATTCCCAGGTCATATTGGAGGGAGGCCAGGGACCCCCGAGCAATCGAAAAATGTAGGCGAAAACTCAACGTGGCTATATCCTCGTTCATTAAAAAATCTGGGGGAATAGCGATAAGGCACAGGGAACTAGAAATGGATAATACAGATCTGCTCCGGAGGGATGGGATACACCTCAACCCCATTGGCTTAGATATATTGAACACCAACCTACAGGGAGGAATAGAAGCAGCTTTGGCAATGCTGGGGCGCCAGGGACATCAGTAATGCCCCTGACGGTGGCGTGTTTTAGGCGCATTTGCCAATGCAGTGTACAAAAAATTTAAATTGAAATTGGTGGTGAGTTAAGCTGGTGGGAAGGGGCGCGGCCTGTGGCTGACGGCGCAGGTCGGCCTTGCCACACCAGCAGGAGACTCCTGGGACTATGTGGTTTTATTCGTGCCGGTTGCTAAGCAACCGCTGGCATATTTGTTACAACTGCAATGCTAGAATGTTGCCATGTTAAAATGTTTAATAAAGCTGTGGCCATTTGTACAACCAATTGCTGTTAATGTGTATTTTTGGGGATTGGGTAAGGCTGCAGCACAAAAATGGGGGTGGAAAAGAAAAAGGCCCCAGTTTAAGGTTATAGGAGAGGGCTCCCTATTTGCCAAATCAGTGGCCAGGTGCCACGGTGCTTTCCACAGTTAAGCCACATTTAGGATTGTCGAATTCAGTCTATACTTAACTCTACCACACGGATTGTTTCGCTCTCTAATAAACCAGATCCCAAATCTCCTCTGTACCGGACAACAACCTGGCTCCCTGTTAAACAGCGCATTGTATACAAAATCCTTCTCCTAACATTTAAATCCCTTCACTCTGCTCCTCCTCCTTATATTTCCTCTCTAGTGTCCCCATATGTTCCTGCCCGTACCCTCCGCTCATCACAGAACCAGCTCCTGTACAGACCCCCCACTCTTACTGCTTCCTCTTGCCCTAAACCTTTTTTCTCTCGTACCTCCTCAGTTTATAGCCTGTGGCACAGTATCAAAATATTTTGCAAAATCCAAGTATACCACATCCACTGATGTGCCTGAATCTAAATTCTTATTCATTTCTTCAAAAAAAGTAAATTTGTCTGACACAATCTATTTCTCAGAAATCCATGCTGACTACTACTAATAATATCAGTTCTGGAGACAAAGTCAAGGATATGATCCCATAACAAAGTTTCCAGCACCTTCCCTACCACTGATATTAGGCTTACAGGTCTATAGTTACCAAGCTGGGAGTGACTACCTTATTTGAATATTGGTATTACATTGGCTTTTTTTCCAATCCAGTGGCACATCCCCAGACAAAAGTGAACCTGAAGAGATGAGAAACAGTGGTGATATATTTTTGAAGGATTTTTTTTTATGTGCTTATGGAGTACAGCATCCACACAGATCCTCTGCACTCATACTTCCTGCACGTTGAAACCATGGGGACAGTAGCCCCCACTAAACCAAGACCCCCCCTTCCCAGAAAGAACGAAATATGTGAAAACATAAAGATTAATTTGGCTCAGCCTTACAGTCATTAAATGTGCTATTGTAAATTTTGCTGACATAACTCCAAGAAGAATTCGGACGGATTTAAGAATAGGCTGGGTGGTTCCTGCAATTAGACCTAATTATAATGATCTATTATTAGGTTAGATACATATAGCAACCAACATCTTGTGTTAATACATTGCATGTGGGTAAGGATCTTAACTGCCCCGCTTCCCCCACCGCAGTCCTCGGGGACTGGGTGCGAGTGCCTACGTAGGGGGTCCTTGCTAACGAAAGACTGTTTGCCGCGGGTCGTAGCGGTTCATGCCTTCAGCGCCAGCCTTTTCCTTTGTTATGACTCGCCATTGTCCAGTTACATCCCTCAGACTGTGGATCTCCATTGTTAACCCAGTTAAAATCCCTTCAGCCTTGTGGATCAGCCATGTTCCAGTTAACCATTGCTTCAGCCTGTGGATAGCACATTGTTCTAGTTACAATCTATTAGATGTGGATCAGCCATTGTTCCAGTTACCATCTCTCGTAGCCATTGTTTAAGCCCCTTGTTCATGTTGTTACTCATCTCTTCAGCCATTGTTTCCAGCATTTTGTTGTGCCAGTTACCATCTATTCAGCCATTTTCTCAAGTCATTGTCCAGTTCCCCATCTCTTCAGCCAGTTTTCCAGCCATTGTTCCAGTTACCATCTCTTCAGCCATTGTTTCTGCCATCGTCCCAGCTACATCTCTACCGAGCCATTATGTGTACAGCTATTGTTCCACGTTACCATCCTTCCAGCCATTGTTCCGTTACCATCCTCTTCATGTTTCATGTTTCCAGCCTAATGACAGCCCTACTCCTTAAAAGGTACAGTGAACTTCGTCCCTCCGGGACTCTATTTCATTACCAGTACGGAATAGGCCATGGAAGTACCTGAGGAAACTGCCAAGCCAGCTTAGGCACGACACTGCAGACTATTTCCTCCGCTATGGACAGCCCTTGAGCACAAGCAGAATCAATTTAGCTCAATTTCTGGACCCTCAATTTCAGCTGGTTAGCTCCGGTGTCCGGCTCCTCCGGGTCCGCCTTGCTCGGCCTCTTAGAGGAACAGTTCCCCCAGAGAGCCCGCGAATACCACCTCCTGTGCGGTTTATGAAGGGGACGCTCAAGCTGTGTGCGGGGATTCCATTAAACTCAATGCCTTGATACATTTTGAATTGCAGCCCTCTACCTTGCCTAGGAACGTGCCAACAAGTCGGTTATGTTATTGCTCTATGGGAGGGGCAATGCTTGGCCGGGCATCCCCCTGTGGTGAGAAGAATGACCTGTGGTGTGAAAACGATATCTCCTTATTTTTGGAAACTTTCCGGAAGAGATTTTCGACGCTCCAGGCAGAAAACTATTGGCAGCTTCCTCACGTGCTGATACAATTGCGGACAAGGCTCCGTTGAGGGTGAGGGCAATATGCCATAGAGAGTTCCGGACTTGGGCTGCCGAGACGGCCTGGAACAAGAGGGCCCTGTTAGCAGCCTTTTGGCAGGGCCTGTTAGGATAGTAGTTCCAAGGACGAACTGGTGGTTTCTTGGTCTGTCCCTGGAACTTCACCTACCAAGGTTAGAGGAAATTATTTCTGATTGTGTATACTGGGGATCTGTATCAGGGGGAAAACGGCCCCTTCAAATACTAGAACTGGACATTATGAATTATCTGGTGATGCCCTTTCGGTCTCTGTAATGTCTCCAGCAGTCTTTCAAGAATCTGTTAATGACATTTTTCAGAGACCTCTTAGGTATTCAGTAGTGTACGTTACTTGGATGACATCTTAATACAGCATCACCAGATCCTCTGCACTTCCTACTTCCTGCACTGAAACCATGTGACAGTAGCCCCCACTAACCACAGACCCCCCCTCCCCAGAAAACTATGTGAAAACATAAAGATTCATTTGCTCAGCCTACCTGTCATTAAATGTGCATTAAATTGCTGACATAACTCCAAGAATTCCTGACGATAAAATAGGCTGGGTGTTCCTGCAATTAGACATTATAATTATTATTATTATTGTAGATTAATATAGCACCAACATCTTGTGTTAATACATTGCATGTGTGTAAGGATCTTACCTGCCCCGCTTCCCCCACCGCAGTCCTCGGGGACTGGGTGCGAGTGCCTATCGTAGGGTCTCTTGCTACGGAAAGACTGTTTGCCTGCGGTCGTAGCGTTTCCTGCCTTACAGCGCCAGCCTTTCTTCCTTTGTTATGACTCGCCATTGTTCCCAGTTACCTCCCTTTCAGCGTAGGATCTCCAGTTGTTACCCAGTTACAAATCCCTTCAGCCTGTGGATCAGCCATTGTTCCAGTTAACCATTGCCTTCAGCCTGTGGATAGCCATTGTTCTAGTTACAATCTACTTCAGCCATGTCGGATTTCCAGCCATTGTTCCAGTTACCATCGTCGTCAGCCTTAGCCATTGTTGTTCCACAGCTCTCAGCTTGTTCCATTGTTCCAGTTACTCATCTCTTCAGCCATTGTTTCCAGCCATTGTTCCAGTTACCATCTTTCAGCCATTGTTCTCAGTCATTGTCCAGTTCCCCATCTCTTCAGCCATTGTTCCAGCCATTGTTCCAGTTACCATCTCTTCAGCCATTGTTTCTGCCATCGTCCCAGCTACCATCTCTACCGAGCCATCTTGTGTCAGCTATTGTTCCACGTTACCATCCTTCCAGCCTTGTTCCAGTTACCATCTCTTCAGTTCACTGTTTCCAGCCTAATGACAGCCCTCTCCTAAAAGGTACAGTGAACTTCGTCCCTCCGGGACTCTATTTCATTACCAGTACGGAATAGGCCATGGAAGTACCTGAGGAAACTGCCAAGCCAGCTTAGGCACGACACTGCAGACTATTTCCCTCCGCATGGAACAGCCCTTGAGCACAATCAAAATCAATTAGCTCAATTTCTGTACCTCCATTTCAGCTCGGTTTAGCTCCGGTGTCCGGCTCCTCCGGGTCCGCCTGCTCGTCCCTTAGAGGAACACTTCCCCCCAGAGAGCCGCGAATTACCACCTCCTGTGCGGTTATGAAGGGGACGCTCAAGCTGTGTGCGGGATTCATTAACTCAATGCTGATACATTTGAATTGCACGCCCCTCTACCTTGCCTCGGACCGTGCCACAAGTCGGTTATGTTATTGCTCTATTGGAGGGGTCAATGCTTGGCCGGGCTCCCCCTGTGGAGAAGAATGACCTGGGTGAAAACGTATCTCCTATTTTTGGAAACTTTCGGAAAGATTTTCGACGCTCCAGCAGAAACTATTGCAGCTTCCTCACTGCTGATAGCAATTGCGACAAGGCTCCCGTTGGCGTAGGTGCAATTGCCTAACGAGTTCCTTACTTGGGCTTGCCAGACGCCTGGAACAAGAGGCCCTGTTATCAGCCTTTTGGCAGGGCCTGTGATATCGTATCCAAGGACGACTGGTTCTTGGTCTGTCCCGGAACTTCCCTACACAATGTTAGAGGAAATTATTTCTGTGTGTATACTGGTGGATCTCGTACGGGGGAAAACGGCCCCTTCAAATACTAGAACTGGACATTATGAATATCTGGTGATGCCCTTCGGTCTCTGTAATGCTCCAGCAGTCTTTCAAGAATTTGTTAATGACATTTTTCGAGACCTCTTAGGTATTTCAGTAGTAGTTTACTTGGATGACATCTTAATATTCTCTCAAGATCTTTCTTCTCATCGTCGCCATGTATGTCAAGTTTTATCCCGACTACGAGCCAACCAACTGTACGCTAAACTGGAAAAATGTCTCTTTGAATGCTCCCAAGTACCTTTTCTGGGTTATCTGGTCTCAGCCCAAGGCTTCAAGATGGATCCAACCAAAGTCTCAGCTATTGTCAATTGGACGCTTCCCATTGGCACTAAGGCTATCCAACGATTCCTTGGTTTTGCCAATTATTACAGACAATTTATTAAAGGGTTTTCTTCCATCATTGCTCCTATCTTGGCCCTTATCCGGAAAGGAGGCAAACCCAGAATCTGGTCTCCAGCCGCCTTAGTAGCCTTCAAGAAATTAAAAGATGCTTTTTCTTCTGCCCCAGTACTTCTGCACCCCGACCCCAGTCTACCATTCATCATCGAAGTTGACGCCTCTAATCCTGGAGCAGGTGCCGTCCTTTCCCAAAGGCAAATGGAGAATGGGAAACTCCACCCATGTGCATTCTTCTCTAAGAAATTTCTTCCCAATGAGCTAAATTATGATATTGGGAATCGTGAACTTCTTGCTATCAAACTCGCACTAGAAGAATGGCGACACTTACTGGAAGGGGCAGTACAGCCTATCACCATCCTCACCGATCACAAAAATCTGGAATATATCCAAAACCTTAAGAGATTGAATCCTCGCCAAGCCCGTTGGGCGCTGTTTTTCTCTCGTTTCAATTTCATCATTTCCTTTCATCCCGGTTCCAAGAATAAAAAAGCAGACGCTCTCTCCAGGTCTTTTCTTGCAGACGATTCTACTGATAAAGATAAAGGCCCCATCATTCCCTCCTCCAAGATCCTAGCCACTATTACCCCTCAACTTTGCCATCGGATTCTATCTGCTCAGGAGTCTGCTTCTACTGCCTTACCCCCTAATAAGACCTTTGTTCCCCTCTCCCTTCGTAAAGAAATATTACAACTGGATCATGAGTCCAAACAGGCGGTCACCCTGGGGTTCATAGACTTTCAATCTTCTTAATCGGTCAGATGGTGGCCCTCCATGAGGACAGATGTCAAAAACTTTGTCGCCGCCTGTTCTGTCTGTGCTTACTTCCAAACTTCCCATACTCTTCCTTGTGGACTACTCCAACTCTGCGATTCCTCCCTACCGTGGACCCACCTTTCTATGGACTTTATTGGTGAACTTCCTGTTTCTAAGAAAAATACAGTCATCTGGGTTACTGTAGACCGTTTTAGCAAAATGGCTCATTTTGTTCCTCTTCCTAAATTGCCCTCCTCTGCTGAACTTGCTCAATTGTTCATTTCTCATATTTTCCGTCTGCATGGATTACCTATGGAAATAGTGTCCGATCGAGGAACCCAATTCATCTCCAAATTCTGGCGGGCACTTTGCAAATTACTTGGAATTAAACTCCAATTTTCATCGGCTTATCATCCTCAGTCTAATGGAGCCGCAGAACGCACCAACCAATGTCTGGAACAATTCCTTCGATGCTACATTTCTTACTCTCAAGACAATTGGACTGAGCTTCTGCCATGGGTGGAATTTGCCCATAACAATGCCGTCCACTCCTCTACCGGAAAATCTCCTTTTTTTTGTGTTTTTGGCCTAAACCCCAAAGGGTTTCCACAGGATTTTTTTTGTTCGTCAGGACCAGTTCCGGCAACTAACAGTCTAGTTGCAGAAATGTCAGCCATCTGGCAGGCTACAAAAAACTGTCTTGAGAAGTCTGCCCTGGTACAAAAGACTGCAGCCGATAGGCGTAGACGTAAACCTCCATTATATTCGGTGGGAGATAAAGTTTGGTTATCATCAACTCACATCAACTTACGTGTTCCTTCTCCTAAATTGGGTCCTAAATTTATTGGCCCATTCCCTATATTGGAATTGGTGGGTCCTACGGCAGTACGACTTCTATTACCCACCATCATGAGAATCCCTAATGTGTTCCATGTTTCCCTTATTAAGCCAGTGGTGCTGAATCGATTCTCTTCCCCTCTTCAGTCACCTGATCCTATTATGATCAACGGTCAACAAGAATTTGAGGTGGAGAAAGTCTTGGATTCCAGATTCGTCAGAAGTTCTCTTCAATATTTGGTCCATTGGAAAGGATTTGGACCAGAGGAAAGGTCCTGGGTTAAACAGTCGGATTTACATGCTCCCCAGTTAATCAAAACCTTTCATAGAAGATTTCCTGACAAACCTGCTTCAAGTGGTCCTGAGGCCCCCTGTGGGAGGGGGGGTACTGTAAGGATCTTACCTGCCGCGCTCCCTCGCCGTTCCGGGACTGGTGACGTCGCCGGCGCCGGACGTCGGCGTCGTGACGTCACCACGTCCGGACGCCGAGCGGCGCGAAGATTCAAATAGGCACTCGCAGAGGGTGCGAGTGCCTATTCGTAGTCCTTGCTACCGGACAGACTGTTTGCCTGCCTGTGTAGCGTTTCCTGCCTTCAGCTCCAGCCTTTTCCTTGTTCTGCCTCAGCCATTGTTCCAGTTACCATCCCTTCAGCCTGTGGATCATCCATTGTTCCAGTTACCATCCCTTCAGCCTGTGGATCAGCCATTGTTCCAGTTACCATCCCTTCAGCCTGTGGATCAGCCAATTGTTCCAGTTACCATCTCTTCAGCCATTGTTTCCAGCCATTGTTCCAGTTACCATCTCTTCAGCCATTGTTTCCAGCCATTGTTCCAGTTACCATCTCTTCAGCCATTGTTTCCAGCCATTGTTCCAGTTACCATCTCTTCAGCCATGGTTTCCAGCCATTGTTCCAGTTACCATCTCTTCAGCCATTGTCTCCAGTCATTGTTCCAGTCCCCATCTCTTCAGCCATTGTTTCCAGCCATTGTTCCAGTTACCATCTCTTCAGCCATTGTTTCCTGCCATCGTCCCAGCTACCATCTCTACCGCCATTGTTTCCAGCTATTGTTCCAGTTACCATCCTTCCAGCCGTTGTTCCAGTTACCATCTCTTCAGTCATTGTTTCCAGCCTACTGACAGCCCTCCTCCTAAAAGGTACAGTGAACTTCGTCCCTCCGGGACTCTATTCATTACAGTACGAATAGGCCATGGAAGTACCTGAGGAAGCTGCAGCCAGTTTAGGCAAGACACTGCAGACTATTTCCCTCCGCATGGACGCCCTTGAGCACCAGCAGAATCAATTAGCTCAATTTCTGGACTCCATTTCAGCTCGGTTAGCTCCGGGTCCGGCTCCTCCGGTTCCGCCTGCTCTGCCTAGAGAACCCGTTCCCCCCAGAGAGCCGCGAATACCACCTCCTGTGCGGTATGAAGGGGACGCTCAAGCTTGTCGGGGATTCATTAACCAATGCCTTATACATTTTGAATTGCAGCCCTCTAACTTTGCCTCGGACCGTGCCAAAGTCGGTTATGTTATTGCTCTATTGGGAGGCAATGCCTTGGCCTGGGCATCACCCCTGTGGGAGAAGAATGACCCTGTGGTGAACGATATCTCCTTATTTTTGGAAACTTTCCGGAAGATTTTCGACGCTCCAGGCAGAACTATTGCAGCTTCCTCCCGGCTGATACAATTGCGACAAGGCTCCCGTTCGGTAGGGCAATATGCCATCGAGTTCCGGACTTTGGCTGCCGAGACTGCCTGGAACAATGAGGCCCTGTTAGCAGCCTTTTGGCAGGGCCTGTCGGATCGTATCAAGGACGACCTGGTGTCCCGGGAACTTCCCACAATGTTAGAGGAAATTATTTCTGTGTGTATACGGGTGGATACTCGTATCAGGGAAAACGGCCTTCAATACTAGAACTGGACATTATGAATATCTGGTGATGCCCTTCGGTCTCTGTAATGCTCCAGCAGTCTTTCAAGAATTTGTTAATGACATTTTTCGAGACCTCTTAGGTATTTCAGTAGTAGTTTACTTGGATGACATCTTAATATTCTCTCAAGATCTTTCTTCTCATCGTCGCCATGTATGTCAAGTTTTATCCCGACTACGAGCCAACCAACTGTACGCTAAACTGGAAAAATGTCTCTTTGAATGCTCCCAAGTACCTTTTCTGGGTTATCTGGTCTCAGCCCAAGGCTTCAAGATGGATCCAACCAAAGTCTCAGCTATTGTCAATTGGACGCTTCCCATTGGCACTAAGGCTATCCAACGATTCCTTGGTTTTGCCAATTATTACAGACAATTTATTAAAGGGTTTTCTTCCATCATTGCTCCTATCTTGGCCCTTATCCGGAAAGGAGGCAAACCCAGAATCTGGTCTCCAGCCGCCTTAGTAGCCTTCAAGAAATTAAAAGATGCTTTTTCTTCTGCCCCAGTACTTCTGCACCCCGACCCCAGTCTACCATTCATCATCGAAGTTGACGCCTCTAATCCTGGAGCAGGTGCCGTCCTTTCCCAAAGGCAAATGGAGAATGGGAAACTCCACCCATGTGCATTCTTCTCTAAGAAATTTCTTCCCAATGAGCTAAATTATGATATTGGGAATCGTGAACTTCTTGCTATCAAACTCGCACTAGAAGAATGGCGACACTTACTGGAAGGGGCAGTACAGCCTATCACCATCCTCACCGATCACAAAAATCTGGAATATATCCAAAACCTTAAGAGATTGAATCCTCGCCAAGGCCCGTTGGGCGCTGTTTTTCTCTCGTTTCAATTTCATCATTTCCTTTATCCTTCCCGGTTCAAGAATAAAAAAGCAGACGCTTCTCCAGGTCTTTTCTTGCAGACGATTCTATGATAAAGATAAAGGCCCCATCATTCCCTCCTCCAAGATCCTAGCCACTATTACCCCTCAACTTTGCCATCGGATTCTATCTGCTCAGGAGTCTGCTTCTACTGCCTTACCCCCTAATAAGACCTTTGTTCCCTCCTCCCTTCGTAAAGAAATATTACAACTGACTCATGAGTCCAAACAGGCTGGTCACCCGGGGTTCATAAGACCTTCAATCTTCTTAATCGGTCAGTATGGTGGCCCTCCATGAGGACAGATGTCAAAAACTTTGTCGCCGCCTGTTCTGTCTGTGCTACTTCCAAAACTTCCCATACTCTTCCTTGTGGACTACTCCAACCTCTGCCGATTCCTTCCCTACCGTGGACCACCTTTCTATGGACTTTATTGGTGAACTTCCGTTTCTAAGAAAAATACAGTCATCTGGGTTACTGTAGACCGTTTTAGCAAAAATGGCTCATTTGTTCCTTCCTAAATTGCCTCCTCTGCTGAACTTGCTCAATTGTTCATTCTCATATTTCCGTCTGCATGGATTACCTATGGAAATAGTGTCCGATCGAGGAACCCAATTCATCTCCAAATTCTGGCGGGCACTTTGCAAATTACTTGGAATAAACTCCAATTTTCATCGGCTTATCATCCTCAGTCTAATGGAGCCGCAGAAACGCACCAACCAATGTCTGGAACAATTCCTCGATGCTACATTTCTTACTCTCAAGACAATTGGACTGAGCTTTGCCATGGGTGGAATTGCCCATAACAATGTCGTCACTCCTCTACCGGAAAATCTCCTTTTTTTTGTGTTTTTGGCCAAACCCCAAGGGTTTCCACAGGATTTTTTTGTTCGTCAGGACCAGTTCCGGCAACTAACAGTCTAGTTGCAGAAATGTCAGCCATCTGGGAGGCTACAAAAAACTGTCTTGAGAAGTCTGCCCTGGTACAAAGTCTGCAGCCGATAGGCGTAGACGTAAACCTCCATATATCGGTGGGGAGAAAAGTTTGGTTATCATCAACTCACATCAACTTAAGTGTTCCTTCTCCTAAATTGGGTCCTAAATTTATTGGCCCATTCCTATATTGGAATTGGTAGGTCCTACGGCAGTACGACTTCTATTACCCACCATCATGAGAATCCCTAATGTGTTCCATGTTCCCTTATTAAGCCAGTGGTGCTGAATCGATTCTCTTCCTCTTCAGTCACTGATCCTATTATGATCAACGGTCAACAAGAATTTGGTGGAGAAAGTCTTGGATTCCAGATTCGTCAGAAGTTCTCTTCAATATTGGTCCATTGGAAAGGATTTGGACCAGAGGAAAGGTCCGGGTTAAACAGTCGGATTTAATGCTCCCCAGTTAATCAAAACCTTTCATAGAAGATTTCCTGACCAACCTGCTTCAAGTGGTCCTGAGGCCCCTGTGGGAGGGGGGGGTACTGTAAGGATCTTACCTGCCACGCTCCCTCGCCGTTCCGGGACTGGTGACGTCGCCGCGCCGGACGTCGGCGTCGTGACATCATCACGTCCGGACGCCGAGCGGCGCGAAGATTCAAATAGGCACTCGCAGAGGGTGCGAGTGCTATTCGTAGTCCTTGCTACCGGACAGACTGTTTGCCTGCCTGTGTAGGTTTCTGCCTTCAGCTCCAGCCTTTTCCTTGTTCTGCCTCAGCATTGTCAGTTACCACCCTCAGCCTGGATCATCCATGTTCCAGTTACCATCCCTTCAGCCTGTGGATCAGCATTGTTCCAGTTACCATCCCTTCAGCCTGTGGATCAGCCAATTGTTCCAGTTACCATCTCTTCAGCCATTGTTTCCAGCCATTGTTCCAGTTACCATCTCTTCAGCCATTGTTTCCAGCCATTGTTCCAGTTACCATTTCTTCAGCATGTTTCAGCCTTGTTCAGTTACATCTCTTCAGCCATTGTTTCCAGCCATTGTTCCAGTTACCATCTCTTCAGCCATTGTTCCAGCCATTGTTTCCAGTACCATCCTTCAGCCATTGTCTCCAGTCATTGTTCCAGTCCCCATCTCTTCAGCCATTGTTTCCAGCCATTGTTCCAGTTACCATCTCTTCAGCATTGTTTCCTGCCATCGTCCCAGCTACCATCTCTACCGCCATTGTTTCCAGCTATTGTTCCAGTTACCATCTTCCAGCCGTTGTTCCAGTTACCATCTCTTCAGTCATTGTTTCCAGCCTACTGACAGCCCTCCTCCTAAAAGGTACAGTGAACTTCGGCCCTCCGGGACTCTATTCATTACAATGTGTTAATACGTTGCATTAATACACATTAGGAAAACATACATGTTAGATACAAGGGTAGTGGTACAATAGGATGGAGGGCCCTGCGTAATAGAACTTACAGTCTAAAGGAGATGGGAATGAAGCATAAGGTGAAGCAGATCAGTAGTAGGCTGTAACTGAATTTTCTGTGGACTATAATTAGTGGGTCAACAATGGGTCAGTAAGGGGGGGTAGGAGTGTCCAGTTCCAGATTGTAACCTTGCCTGAAGAGGCTGAAGAGGGGAGTTCTGAGGTTGCATTTGAAGTGATATGAAGATATGAAGTAATGGCGAGTGAGGTATAAAGTGAGAAAAGGGAGTTCCAGATCAGAGGGGCAGCATAAGCAAATACCTAAATACGGGTGTGGGAAGAGGTGATTAAAGTGGATGAGTGGAGAAGATCCTTAGCAGATCGGAGCCATCTGTCAAAAAAGAAAATTCAATAAACCTCGATAACCTAGTAAAGACACCACTATCACTTTTTAAGGAATTATTATACAGCAAAATCTGTTTCGAATTAAAAAGATGAGTGATTGTATGAAGCTTTTCTGATAATAAAGAAAATTCAAAATTGTAATATTTGTAAATAGCACAAAATGGGCCCAATATGTTATTTTTACAGGTGATCAAGGTCTTTGTTGTTTTTCCTATAGAGCCTCTTACAATATTAAACTTACTCCTCCCAGCATTCTCCTTATACATCTACCAGCCTGAAACCCTGTAATTATGGTTATTTTATTGCTATAATTTATCTACATTTCAACACCATATATTACAAGGCTGAACAAAATGGTAGACAAAAGACACAAATGCATAAGCAGCTTATTAAATATAGCCCAGGGAAAGAAATATTCCGTATGGAAGTAAAATCTAGATAAATGGTCGCTAGTCCATTTGCCAGTGAAAGAAATGCTTCTAAAGAGAATTTACTAGAAAATAAGTAACACGAGATGTAAGGTTGACAGGCTTTCCAGGGATTAAACCTACACAAACATTATTTTATTTTATTTTTTTTTTCTAACTGTAAAGAGGATCATTTTTAAGCACTTTTCAACATTTTATAAATAAGATCTCTGTAATGTGTGGTAATAGAGTAAAATAGTGGAAAGATTTTTCTGCCGATTATCATCCAAATCAGTGGCAAAAACTTAAAGTATAGGCTCATTCAAAGAGTGAACCTATCCTTTTAAAATACCCTGTTTTACTGTATCCACGTGCTATTGTATAGTATAAGCCAGAAGCAGTCAGGAAAGCCAGTGGTAGATCGCACTCGCAGGAACGCTTTCATGCTTCATTACCGGCTCCTGTTACATTAATTAAAGAACGTGAGGTAAGACATAGCTCTTATACTTCCCGTTCTTCAATTAACAAGAAAAAGGATAGGTTCACTTTTTGAGTGAACCTATCCTTTAATCAGTCTTATTACATATGCCCTCAAATTTTTGTTTAAATTTTAACAATTGTCATTTTAATAAAAACTTTAATTTATTGTTTTGTTACTTATTTATGAAGCCTCAGGCACAATACATTGGAATTTGCAGTAAAATTGTGGGATAGTGTGAACAGGCGACTAAAGAGCTGCATAAATGTTAGAGAGGAACTTGCTTTTGGCTTTAATGGGTTGAGGAAAACAATGAAACAGAAAGTCCTGGCAGATGTGATACATTAGAAGGCTTAGTGATGTAGGAAATACACTGGCGGATTACTGTAAATGATGAAAGGCCTGGATACCTTCTAATTGCGTGTGACAAACAAAGCCATAACAGAGAACACTAAAGAGCTCACAAGATGTAAATAACAAGAATTGAAAGAGAACAGAATAGTTTACAGGTAACCGGAAATACTGTAAGTTTGCCTTGGACCATTACTGCAAACATAGAAAAGATAATCAATGCACATTCCTAGGCCCCATACAATATCATATTATCTGCACACTGGCATTCTTTATAAACAAAGGAGTTTTAGTATACACTACTGTGATCACATGAATGAAAAGCCTTCCAACCACGTCAAGATAACCCCAGTCTGGAAGGTCCTAACGTCTAACCTTTTCAATTTCTTTTACTTCAATTACGATTAGCAAACTTTTGCATTTCTCATTCTTATACACTGGATCCATATAACAGGCTCTCTCCCTTCCCCCCCAGCCCTTTGGCCTTTTAAAATGAGGGAAGAGGCCATCCAGTGCTTTATATTAAAGGCATAGGACCTCCCATAAAAGGGGCGTGTTGGGGGTACTATTACCACATGGAGGCTTGACCAAGCCTCCCAATAAATACATACAATACAAGAATTGTGGAAGCACTCCAATTAGGCTAATTTACAACTACATTTAGTGGAAGTGCTACTGATCTGGTCAAACATTTATAAAAACATAGAAAAGATAATCAATGCACATTCCTAGGCCCCATACAATATCATATTATCTGCACACTGGCATACTTTATAAACAAAGGGGTTTTAGTATACATTACTGTGATCACATGAATGAAAAGCCTTCCAACCACGTCAAGGTAACCCCCGTCTGGAAGGTCCTAACGTCTAACCTTTTCAATTTCTTTTACTTCAATTACGATTAGCAAACTTTTGCATTTCTCATTCTTATACACTGGACCATTACTGGCCATTTAGCACTGCAATGAGACATTTTTATCAACCTTAATTTGCAAATATATATGCCAGATTTATCCTTCTGAAATTGTCTACTGGGATTCGCACTCTTTCTTGTGAAAAGCAGAGATACACGTTTAGTAGCTTTTCACCTCACTACTTACCTGCTATAGCATACCTCTCAGCATTCCAGTTTCACCTGCTGTGCCCTATTGGGGTCAGTCTAGTTGGGCTGGTCAGGGGTGATTTAGAGTAAGTAGATCTGGAACCTGTTCCTTTGTTTTAGTCTAATTCTTTTCCAGCCTTTGTCAGACTTAAGTTCTCTTTAAGATCCCTTAAGTGGGGGGGGGGGGATAAATGAGAAGTGGGCACAACTCGGTATCGGTATTAAAGTAGTTATGCCTTGGTCTCTGAATGGCTCAGATTTTAGCTCATCTTTGAGGTTACGCTGAGGACCATATCAAACAGCTTGGAAGTGTACATCCAATATATTTTGGTCTTGGGTTCACCTTCAACTTGTGGATCACCAAGAAACCTTGGGATCCATCCATGGTTTGTGTGCACTGGTGAGGTATAATGAGACTCCATTTGTCTCAGGTATTAATTTAAGTCCTACAGCTGCATGGTGTAGGACGGGGCGTAAGATCCTTTTTTTGGGGTAGTTTTAGATTTTTATGGAGGACTGTGCATAGGGGCTGTGAAACTTTATCAGAAAATGGGTTTAAAGTTGGAGCGTCTATGGACTTCATCACCACTGGCAGTGTCAGGCCTGGGTGACGAGGTGGCTGTGAAGTGGAGCAAGTCTATCAGCATACTACCTTAGCTCACGTGATTAGTATCTGTGTTCAGGCTTTGTATGGACTTCCATACGGTGCACCAGTAAGTCTCGGTATCATACCTGTGTGTTTTAGTGGTTTAACATAAATGAGTGTGTGAGTGCTATATAGAGGGTCTCTGGTGGGGAATCTTGGATAGTTTCCTCATATCATATTTATAGTATTATTTGTGTGTATAGTATAGAATAGTATAAAATTTGAGGTTGAATAAAGATATACGTCCATCCAGCTCAACCCACTCGGCAATACCCCCACTTCCTGCCTAACTGTTGATCCAGTGGAAGGCAAAAAATACACCAACAGGATTAAGGGGGAAAAAATTCCATCCTGTCTCCAAGTGGCATATCCCTGGATCAACTGTACTTGATGTATCAATACCAGTAACCTGCAACATTCCTTGCTTTCAGAAACTTATCCAGCTTTCTTTTGAAACTATCCAATGAACCTGCTATCACAACTTCCAGTGGAAGAAAGTTCCATAGTTTTACCATTCTCTCAGCGAAAAAAAAAAGTTTCTGAACTTGAAGACTAAATTTATTTTTTTCAAGCCTTAAGGTATGTCCATGTGTCCTCTGACATGTTCTTTTGGTGACACCTTACCCTGGGCAGTTTCTATAACACCCCTTAGCCTCAATGCATCCACACCTTGCATTCAGAAAGTCCCTAACAACTGGCTGTTATATGCTAATTGGGACTTTCAAGGGTACTTATATTGCCAACAGATTCTTGTACAAGTGATTCTGAATTGAGAAAGCCAGTTGAATGACTAGCGAAAGGTCTTCAAGAACTAAACAGTTGATCTAACTGAATACAAGATATACCATGACCTGGATATAATTACAAGTTTATCCAATTTGTCTTTATACTCAAGTTCTTACATTCCCTTTTTTATTTTAGTTGTCCTTGACATACTTATCATTTTTCCAAGACGGCCTTGAGGCTGACCTAGCCAGCTGCCCAGGCATGATTGGTGCTATCAATATAAAATGAGGAGTTTGGGTTGTAGTCCACTGCTCGTTCTGAACCTCCAGTCCACAGAGACACTTGGTGTCCTTTAGATGATTCTTGCCTTCACCCTTGCTAATTTCCAACATATATGTTTTGTTGGGTCAATACATTTGTGGCCAATTTCTTACCAAAATTAGTCCAACTGTTGTTTCTGGATCTGTATGGTAGTATGTTAGACAGGTTGGCCACATTGTCTTAATCTATTTCTGCAACCTTAAGCAACAAGAAGCTGCATCTCATGGTTAGACAAAGTCTAAAAAAAAACAAACAGCGTTGTGCTAGCTGTGCTTCTGTGCTCTATTGTAGTGCATGCGATCACCATTTTTTGCATGTTGCATGCGCTCTGATATAAATATCAGAAGCGTTGCGCATGCACACATAATTATGAACGGAAGTGCGTGCAATTGCATGTTACCCAGATCACTGGGTAAAAAAGCAGTTACCATATATACTCGAGTATAAGTCTTTCCGAGTCGTGGTACATATTTTTACCTGAAAAATGTGTAAAAACTGACTCAAGTATAAGCCGAGGTAGAAATTATGACCACTACTGCCTTCTGATTCAGTATTGTTTTGTGGCTTAAGTTGCCCTTTAAAAGGACAACAGATTTCCCATACATTAATCCCATACAGTAATAGCCAAATTCAGTACTAGTAACCCCCAATTCCTTGGCAAATCCAGATGTTTGGAAACTACAACTCCCAGCATGCTTTGGTAGCTGGGAGTTGTAGTTTCTAAATATGTGGAGTGGCAAGGTTCAATAAACTTTTAATTAAGCTTACCATCATTTACAATTCTCCTGACCCCCTTATAGTAAAGGGCACTCTGACCCCCATATAGTAAAGGACTATCTGATACAAAATGTCACCTGAGAGTCGTAGTTTCAAACAGTCACAAACTGAGAAGACCAGACTTTAGGAAGCAGGAAGGAGTGCAAATGCAGATCAGCTCCTGTAACTTTCTAAACAGGTGAAGGATTTTTTTTAACACATTGCCACCTACTGGTTACAATCCGCAATTTCAGAATTTGGATCTAAATTAGGACTTGACCCCAGTATAAGCCGGGGCTAGGTTTTCAGGCTAATTTTAAAGCATGAAAATCTCGGCTTATACTCAAGTATATACAGCAATGCTGGAGTGACTGGAATGGGTTAAACTCCTCTGACATCTGTTTTAACAGAGGTCATAGCCATCAAAGTAACAATCTCTCATAGAACAAAGTAACAAACTTCTATCTGCACCTGCACCAGGGTTGCCAGATATTGGCCACCCCAGAGCGGGAAGGGCAGGGCTGTGATGTCCCAATGACATCACGGTGAGTGGGGTGGGCCATGGCAAAGGCGTGGCTAGGGGCTGGGCCAGAGGTGGAGTTAAGGGTAAAATTGGGAGGGGAGTGAGCGTAACTGGACGGGGCTGCCAGGGCCGGTCTTTGGATGGGATTTTAGCCGTGAATGTGGGACTCGGGATTTTGTCCTTGCAGTTTGGCCAAGGGCCTGGCAACCCTGACCTGTGATATGTGGACCTCCGGATGGTTGACATTTAAACTTTTGATCCGGAGAACCAGTGTGCGCTGTTGATATGTTTGATTGACATTTAACAAGCATTGTTCAACAGCAGAGTGCTAACAGGGAATGCTGGGAGTTGTAGTTTTTAAAACATAGCATAAATATCTACACCCATATAAAGGTGTTGATATTTCACTGCAGCTTCACCTGCTCCCTACCCATAATCCTCTGTTATGGTATCTGCTCATTGTAACGTTTACAGTCTCCCAGAATGCAAATTTAGACTGTGGGTGAAGATTGAAATGTATATTCTGCAGGACATAGTTATAAAATCATGGATAGGTAACCAGTAGATCTCCAGATTTTTGAAAACTATAACTGAGTTGTAGTTTTTAAACCATCTGGATAACTACTGGTTACCTATCCCTGTCACGGATCAACAAGAAAATAGTTGCAGATAAAGATTTAAAATGAGTGAGCCCATAGGTAGGTAGAAGTTGGGGACAGTAGAGGCCCATGGTGTTGGGGACAGTAGGGATATATATATAGATATAATTTCCTTAGTTATGTGTTGATGGGAGGGGATCACCCTGCCTGCTCTGTACTGTGCATTGCACTCTATACTAGGGATCTCTTACCTGGTCTACATGTGCTTGAAAAATATAACCATTCCACTACAAATGAAAGAAAGATGAGGACAGATAATTAAATATGTAATTAAAACCAGCATGTATGTACAGGTATTCCAGTCCCTTAAAGTTTCAGTAACATAAGTCAAATATATTAAATAATATCATGGCCATAAAATAGTAACTTTTTGAAATAACGAAAGCAAATAGGTAAACAGCACAGTTGAAATTAAAGACAAATTGTACAGGAAAAAAAAGTTGTCCAACATAATTAGAAAGCCTTGAATAAGCTTGTTTGATACAATTGCTACAATACACGACCCCCCCAAACAGACGCAACGCTCTTGTCAGTGTCTGTCTGCCAGCACTGAATTTGCCTTCAAATTTTCTTAAAGGGGAAGTTCAGTACAAAAACATATGCTTTTCAGAAAAAAGAGCAGTATTTTTTCATCCCAATGACCTTAATCTGCCAATTCAGAATTGTGTCTGTGCATAAATAAATGCAACCAAAATACTGACTTCCTGTTTGCAGGACCCCTAGTAGAGACCATTATGGTCTTGCCCTTGACCCAGCGCCTGGGTTGATTCAGTTGCTCAGTAGAGATCTGAGAATCTTTGACCCATCCAACAGCCATCAGTAGATTTACTGGTAGGAACATTCCAAGGAAGTGGTGCATCCTGGGAAGAAGGACGTTAGAACATGAAATGTCAGTCACTAATGTCAACAGCAGGGAACAGCAAAGGGTATGAAATCAACTGATTTTTCAAAATGGGAAAGAATATGGAGAATAATTAAGAAGGCATTACACAAACTACCGTATGCTCAAGTATAAACTGACCAGAGTATAAACCAAAGGTACCTATTTTTACCCAAAAAACAAGTAAAAGTTATTGACTCGAGTATAAACCAAGGGTAGAAAATATGAACTCCGCAAACCCATAATTACGGTAGTAAAAGTGAGTAATAATACCAGAATCCAATAACCAACAATCCATGACTACGGATGTTTGCAAGACCGCGGGGGGGAAGATAAAAGAGAGAACCCAGACAGCCATACCAAGATTAGCCCCCACAACCAATTACTCCTTACTTTAAATTAAGACACAGATTTTTGGGTGAACAACCGGCCACGGCTATTTTATTAAATTAACATAATTTAGCATAATTTGCATAAATTTGCATACTTCATAAATATGCCCCTTTGGCATATTTCCACCACTGTACACCCTTGCTCGCAATAAACCATCCTTGTTGTTACCATCATAGCTGTAGAACTCAGCTTTGAATGCCAACCTCTGTCTAGCCAGAGGGCATGTAATGGCTCCATCCATATCCAGCAAGGGTGTACCCGCCAGCCGTGACACCAACAAAATTTTAACCAATAACATGAGAAAAGGGAGGGAGGAAGGGTGAGCTGTTGTTCGGTCACCGACGCTGAGGAAAATGCGTTGGCGACCTCGTGGCTCCGCCTTTTATGGACGCGGCACCGGCGTAATTACGTTATCGCGCGCCGCTTCCCATCCGCGAGACCTGCTCGCATTCGGAACCAACAGGGGAGGGCACGGAAGGCTTCTGGGAGAAAGGTGCACCCTCCCCTGTGTCAGACGCCCCATCCGCTAATCGCGGTGGGGCTCCCAACTACAACTCCCGGCATGCTTTTGTTGCTGTGAGTTGTAGTTTTTTAACAGCTGGAGTAGCAAGGCTCAACATTAATGCTCCCTACAGAACAATCTTAAGTCATTTGGAACCCCATAATAAAATAATCATGTATTATTCATCCACAGTTCCTCCTCACCCACCCACCCACTTAATCACCCACCCATCCACTCACCTACCCATCTACTGCACAGACTGAATAGCCCCTAAACCCCCCATACACGACAAGAGCAAGAGTTAAATGGATTTTCTTACTTGCTCGGTATGGAAGGAAGAGGGCTGACAGGTGAAGCGTTTTTCCTGATCCTCATGACGAGTGCTAAATCTGCTGAAGGCCGAGTACAGGGCGTGGGTAAATCACACTGCTGACAGGCGTAACTTACGTGGCCGATGTGCCCGCGCCTAATGAATGCTCTGGCGCCCTCCTCCTTCGCCGCTGGAGTCTGCTACAGCTGTGCCTACGGAAAACAGTATGCCCCGAGTATAAACCAAGGTTAGATTTTTTGCTTAATTTTAAAGTATAAAAAACTCGGTTTTACTCGAGTATATACGGTAACAATTTAACAAATATTTAATTTCCACTGAACTGTCCCTTTAAGAAAATGCTGCAAGAATTGAAGCCTTGTAGAATCCCAGGCGGCACATTCAATGACTAACGGCTTTAACATACAGCTAAATATGTCTGATTGCTTAATATACTGTCTTCCGGGTTTCAACTAGCCTTCGTTCGGTCTCATAATATTAGCTGACTGCTGAGTAAACAATGGGCCTTTAGAAAATTTTGATTCAAGAGTAAAGAGAGAAGCAGAATTAAAGCATAGTAAATGACTCGGTACAAATAGCCTGGCTACGAGCCAAAAGCTCCGTTCAAAATAAAACAACTGCGACATCTCTGTTTTCCTCTTAAAAGTCAAATCAGCCACATTTGATTTGCAATCTTGTATATGACACAGGAAATGTGAGGTGTCTCGGGATTCGTTATTAATCACTCAAGCTTCCATCTCTTTACTGGAGCAGAAAGTTGTGATTTCAGGCACTATATTATAGTTTAGTGAATGAACTAGGAATGGGGCTGCTTTCTTAGGATCAATTTAAAAATCACTTGTCTTTGCACCATAGTCTTTTTTAGTAACAAACTGGGCAATAAATGGGAATGGCTTTTTATTCCTGCAGGTCCAATTAGAAGATAAAATTGATGTTCAAACAATATGAAGATGTCCCTCTACATCATAACATAATTGATTTATTAGGTATTTTCTGCCAGTTTTAGTCTCTTCCACGTTGAGCTGGGAGGATTCCACAGAGGTGAACACCATTGTGACACGAACCTTTCAGATATGACTCTGTATATAGACAGTCAGTGAAACACCATTTTAACCATTCATAAATCTTCATTATGGATGGAATCTAATTAAGATTTTTATGAGACAGACAACGAGAGGAGCAAAGAGAAACAGATTCAGGAAAACAGAGAGAAAGAGAGAGAGGGAGAGAAGAGAGAGAGAGGGAGAAATACAAACACAAAAATTCAATTTGTAGCCTTGCCATGGGAATAACTCATAGAAATGTTTTGTATTACTTCTTCTCTATTGTGTTAGACAGAGAACCAGTAAATTGCTGTCTTTGATCTTGTTAGTAGCAAATGTAACTGCCTTCTCCCTGCGCTTGGGAAAAAAACACACATTTGCCTTCTTGACTGCTTGATCTATTCCCATGGTGACAATCCAAAAGTCAAGTTCCCAGAAAGTTGCAGTTTCATCTGCATTCTATGGACTGGGGTTTTAAAATTACTTTCCAGCCAAGGTTTGCACTGCCACAAGTGTATCTCAATACGCAATCAAAAGCTATCTGTAATATAATTGTTAAAGCAGCAACTTCTATTCCAGAGCTTTGCTAGGTGAACAAGCAACCTCCAGTTTGAACAGTTCCATTATATCCTATGTCAGTAAAATGATACTTACCAGCATTGCCCTCTAAACTGTGCACTTGCTCACATGCCAACACACATCGGTACTTAAAATTAATATCGCGTTTGCGCTACTTTTAGTACATGATTTTGATGCCGGCTAATAGTTAAAATCATCCTGTGGGTAAATCCCTTTGGGATATTGAATCGCAGAAGGGAGATTTGCCCAGATCGATAGCAGTTTGGGAATCTCCCCCTGTGTCTTTTTGCTGTGCTGAGTCTGGGTTGGTGTAAGACCTGCGACATAAAATGGCTTCCACAACATCACCTTGGTAGCAGAGTTTGGCTGATCATTAGCACTCTTTATTCTAATATTTGTTCGAAGAAGGTACTTGTTACCGAAACGTCACCTTATGTACCTGTGTGTGAAGCAATAAAATACACAGGACTATCTTAGGTCTGGTGTGAATGCTCTTAATACTTTTTCATATTGTGACTAGTTGCCTGGTCGGCCATTGAGCACCCGCATGTTACTTTTTAAATTATTAGGTGTGTGCAGGATTCCTCCTTTTGGATTTTGTTTCTTTATTCTAATCGTTAATGATACATAACTAATAACAATACTATAAGCTAAAATCCTACAAAATTCCTGACTATGTGCATGGTACCTGTAAGAATTGATGCTGGTTGATAAAAACAATTTATATTTGAGAAATCATGATTACATTGCAGCATTTATTTTACATTGCCAAAACTTCTACACCGAACTGTACAAGTTTTTGCAATTTCTGTCAAATGATACATGTTAATTTAATTGTTATTGGATCCTGCGCAGTCTGACAGAGACCAACAGACATTTTCATTGGAAAGGACCAATCTGGTGAATGCTAGCAGGGGTGGTCCTAGAGTTTTTGACACCTGAAACAACTTTTAAATGCCACCTACCGGCAGAGGGAGGGGGACAAACACGTGTGAAGCGGCCATGGCTTCCTCATGGAAGGATTTTTTAACTGCCGCCTATTAGGATAAATGCCACCTACAGGATAATGTATTGCCTCGATGCATTTTTTTTAAAAAACTGCTTTCAAAAGAGTAAAGGTATGCAGCCCTCCCTATATGTTTTTTCTGATTTCGAGCTTCTCTTGCCTTCAATTAGCCACACTGTGAAGGGGGTGTAACAATCTGTCTGCCTGTAACTGTCACTCAAAACTAACAGTGAGAAAAAAACTCCTCCACCCATCCTTGATCAGCTTGATTATGTAGGCTGTATCCTAGCAACCAAACAGTTCAAGTTTGTTTGACTGACAGAGGAGGAGGAGAGAGGTTTTGTAACAGACATTCCCACCAGCCAATAACAAGTGATATGTTGATCTGGCCCTGGGCCGTCTAGGAGGCGGACTTTTAACACCATCTTTTCTGTTGTGATATCCAAGGGAAGGCAGCACGGTTGTAAATGAAAGTAAGCGATTTCAGCTGCTGGAAGTGGGACATGTAATGGGGGAGATTTTTGTTTTTTTGGTGGTATTGTGTTCCTTTTAGTGTTCAGCAGTGGCGCGCCTGAGCAAATGTTTCAGTTGCTTCATGGTAGGGGCACCCCTGAATACTAGCAATGGTTCAGCGTTTTACGCATACACCTGCCCAATAATAATAACCTTCTTAGGATGGGTCATATTTTAAAGCGAGGGTAAAAAAATGATACCACTTTTAATGATCGTTATAGTGATCATTAATTAATAATCATTATCGAAAATCGTTGATAGCGATTGTAAATGTACAATAGCGATCGTAAATCTACAACCACAATTGTAGATTTAGCTCGCCCATATAATATCATTGCGGTAGTTTACTACCGCATGGTTTTCTACGCAGTCATACATATATGCCCACTGTCATACAGTAACGAAAACCCACAGTACTGCAAACTTGCGATACCGCAGGCTTTTAAATATGGCCGATCTGTCAGGAGTAGTGATGTTCGAAAACAGTGAGTTTCGTTTGGATCCAATAGAAGTCAATGGCAGATTGATATTTAATATCAAAGATTTTTAATAATCGGTATAGAAAGTAGAAAGTACGTATGGTATAAAATCTTTGATGTTAAATATCAAGTATTTGATAATCGGTATCAAAACTTTTTCGAAGTTCCCTAAACATTTTGGTTTTGAAAAGTGACTCGGAACTTTATGATTTTTATGAAAGTAATCATGTTGTGTCCAGATATGCCTCTTCTCATTACGTATCAACGTTTCTTGATGATGTCCTTTTTATTCGGGCAGGGCACAGAAAACATTTAGTGACTAAGCTACAAGTTTTAAATTAACTTGAAATGCCAATAGGTGTGATCTACCAGAAAGTAAGGAAAAGATCAATTTTTGAATGTGACCATTAAGTTGGGTGAAAAAGGATTACAATATTCTTTGTTCAATAAGGAAACAGATAGAAATACTCTCCTGCACTAATAGTTTTCATCCAGGTACACTCAAGCGGTCATTACCTATATCACAATTTTGTTGTGTCATCAGGAATAACTGATTCACAGGTGTTAAATATACAGCTAGATAATATGAAACAAAAATTTCTACAAAGAGGTTAACACCCCAAGTATTGGATAGAGCCTTGCATTGGCTAAATTGCGCCTGTTCATCTATATCTCTACTATTATCTATCTATATACTAGCAAAAGTGTGCCTGTTGGTGCTCAGTGGAAATTATGTGTGTATGTTTTGGTATGTGTAGTTGCAGAGCTCACAAGGAACCATCAGGAAACATCCAAGGGGGCAATAATTAGTCTGAAGGTCCTAAAAAAAAACCCAAATAATCGCATTACATTAAATGAACAAAACACACACTTATATCCTCCCTTACCTATACTACCTGCCAGCTAGAATATAGAGGGTCTATGTGGAATAAACCTGCAGGGCTGAGAACTGACCCAGGCCATCTAAACAGCACCTTTGGGCAATCAAAAGCAGCCCCTACATATATCCGATTTTAATTTCCCGACCGAGTGCTCCCGCGACATTAGACCGATCCTGCAAGAACCGCCTGTCTGTGGCATAGAAGAATGGGAAGGTGGTTCTGGCAAGATCAAACTAATATTGCATGAGCGCTGGTTGGATTAGTAAAATCAGATATATGTATAGCCACCTTAAATCCTACAAAGTATCCTGATTAACATGCAAGGTTCATATTTTTAGTATTTACCACAACAAGTTTAACTAACCTATAGGGTTAGGACTTGGGAGCACAGGATACTGATTGATATACATGTAGGGAGAGGTGTGGATAGAGGAGCTAAAAGCTCCCCACAGAGTATAAAATGAAATAGAGCTTCTTATAACAGAAGGGACCTATAGAATCATGTTATTCAATAGCATTGCCTTAATAATCTAACATAAAACACATATTTCTCACTTAAAGAAATGGGTGGGGACATGCAAAGTATCTTATTTATTGCCTGTGGCAAAGGCATGTGTCTATATATAAAAGCCTAATGGTATAGAGCAGGCGTGTTAATTGTGACCTTTTACGTTTTTGAAAACCACAATTCCCAGCATTCTCTGTTGCAGTAAGTTTTTCTTAATATCCTGTAGCTAAGGCATCTGTTTAGATCTAATACAGCCTGAGCTTGTACGAATCCCAGCATTCTCTGTTTTGCAGTTAGTGTCTTCTTAATGAACTTTTCACATATTTAAACTACAACTCCAGCATTCTCTAACAGAATTCTGGAAAACTTGGTTTTCATACATCCTGAAATAAAGACATTTTCCTGACTACAGACATTAAAAGCCCACGGTCATGCTTTAGCGCTTCCTACCCATGGGTTTGAACATGCAAGTGATTCATCTGCCCTTCCCTTACATCCATAGCTATTAGACTATTGTATTAGGGAAGCATTATGGGTCGATTGGTTGGCGCAACGTTAATGCCCGCTTTGCGGAGCGAGTGCGAGTACCAGAAGAGGCACTGTGCGGCCGTTTCAAACTAATTTGCCAGAGGTTGTGTGCCTCTTTACACGTAAGTATTAAATACCAACTAATAGCTGGCGATAAATAATTATGTGCAGGTGAGATTCACCCAAAAATCGCACAGCCTGGTAAATACACGTAGGGAGATTTGCCCAGAGAGATTGTGCCTGGGTGAATCTCCCTGTTAGAGTCCTAAACTTTACCATATTTGCACTCACTTCCAAATACCACCTACCTGGCAGTTATAATCTATAAAGTCTAAAGGTTCGTGCACACATGCGATCACTGGTGCCGACACATGACGTGTGCGAACGGCCATTTTGATTATATTCGTGCGTGTATCGGACCAGAACGGCCATTTTAGCCGATAAAGTGCCCATACATGGCAGGATTAACGGCCGTTCGTACACATCGTGCGTCACGGGTTGGCACCCACGATCGCATTGTGTGTACGAACCTTAAGGCTGGTTAAACACCAGTAACGAACCAATAGTGCCATGGATGTCGGCTGGAAAAATGTGATGGTGTGGGGTGGCCAGCCGCGTCGAGTTCGGTCATCCGTATCAGACAAATGAGTCAGTTAGTAATCACAGCCAATCATGCAGTTCCCTATGGAACCACATGATCAGTCTGTCCCATGTGCTGTGGCTGCAGCCACTGTTACTGTGACCAACAGCCATCTGTCCGGGCAGGGCTCTCACACAAAGCAAATGCTCAGTTGGGACACATGTATTATATGTATCCAGACAAAATGGTATTAACCTGCAGATCTGAACACAGATCCAGGGAATCCGCCACAATGTGCAATTCAATCTGAACAGCTCCATTGGACATCCTGAGGCCTAGACCTCACTGGGATGAAACCATGCCTGTTTAGTACTAAAACTTAAGCCTATAGAATGAAACAGGCGACACAAGAGTTGGGTGAATAAAATAGGCACAGCTTTATTAACACATTTACAAACATGTGTTCACACATTGCAAACTTAAAGTGTACATCCTTGCTTGCCTCGTGCCAATGACCACCCCCAGCCGTAGCCAAAGCTAAATGCCACGCCTCTGGGCCCAGAGGGCATGAACGGCTCAACACCATAACCATTGCAAGGATGACACCGCCACCAGGAGTTGCTGTAGGCCTACACGGAACTCCGACCGCCCACCCAACAAATATAACGCCTGCTCAATTCCATCTTGGAGTCCAGATAGGAAGATGTCTAGTCCTATATCATTAAGATGAACTCCATCCTGGGCATGAGTGCCCTATTGTCCCTTCCAGCTGACTACTACCCCTCCTTGCGACCTGACAAATCTAGAAATCCTGGTATTCAGTACTCTCCTGGCCTTTTCCACTGAACCCACGTCCCTAGCCCCTTGCCACTGAACCCTGGGAACTACCTCGACCTACTAAGATACCCTCCTTAAAAAATGCCCTGAACCTTAACAAGTCTGCCTTCATTAAAAACAATAAATCAGACAAACGATACGGCAGAGATCGTTCCCAGCTGCGTGAATAAGCAGGATCGTCGGTCCGGGGTCCGCTTTGCTGTCTGGACCACCTCCATGAGGACCTGCCACCATGACAAGCCCCGAATCCCCTTCCAATGTAGAGTTGCGTCTGAAATCCAGGTTTCTGCAACCAGGTCGCACACTCTGCCCTCTGCGCCGCCCAAAACAGATATGAGTGGCCGACCAACCAAAACCGATGGTTGCTGTACATCTGAAAGAAAAATTCAGTCAATCACCAATTCCGGGCGGATGTAACGCGCGCTACACAATTAGAACGCCAGCGCCCTAAGCTACGCACCTCTTTCAGAGAAACCTAAGGAAAATGCTTCTGTTGCTGCACCTATCCGAAAAGAATGCGTACCAAATTCTTGGGTTAAGACCCAGGGAACCAGTGCCTTCCTTAACACGGCCCAAATTGAAACCGCGTCAAAGGAAGACCGTCTTGATGTATTAAGAATGACGACACTGGGGGCCTAATAGAAGAAAATCTGGTATAGCTTGAACTGGACACCATGCTGACTGAAGTGGAAAAATAGAAAACCAACGGCCCTGACCAAATATGTCTGTTTTAGAGCGCTTAATCTGACTCTCACAACTGACTGAGAGATAAAAGTCCTCAGCTAGCAGACCGCCGGGCTTCTTAGAACTGGCGGATACAAGTTCCCCCACCCTCATGGCCCCGAAAAAAGCCAGCGCGAAAACCGGTCTCAAAAAGCAAAGACTCAAAAGTGGAGTTACATATAACAGGTAAGGTCCCTTCAACTTGATCAGCAGATTGAAGGAGATTGGCCGTCTGGACTTGATGACACATGCTCTTTTTTCCAACCTTTAAGAATCGCCCTGATAAATAAACTCTTTTGAGACGTCTTCCAACCCAACAACCTGAAAAAGAAAGGACCACCTCCATCCTTCTCTGAGCCATTAAACCGGACGATCCGGACGAACGTAAATGTTCGAGAAAGTCCAAAGAAACCTCCAATCTATCATTGGGTTACCGATTACATCCTCCCTTTATAAAGCCCGCCCATTCAGACCAAGCCTTACCGTGGTTCCTCCATGTGGTGGGTGCCACAGACGATCTGACAACTGCATCAGTGCTGTCCACGATCTTCCATAAAGATGAGGGCACTCCTGTCCCAGCAGGTCCGCATTCCGGCCTCAATGACGGAAGTCTCCACTGAAAATAAAAAAAAAAAAAAAAAAAAAAAAAAAAAACAAAAAAACCACAAAACAAAAAAAAAGATGATTTAGAGCAATCCGCCACCACTACATACACCTGGTATCTGTGCCTCGCTCTAATGAAAATTCCCTCTGGGTTGAATAATTAAAATCAGAGGAGTGTCATAAAGAAATAATAAAAGTACTAACTGGGGGAAAGGACACAAATGAGTGTGGTCCTTTGTTTTAGTCTAATTCTTTTCCAGCCTTTGTCAGACTTAAGTTCTCTTTAAGATCCCTTAAGGGGGGGGGGGGGATAAATGAGAAGTGGGCACAACTCGGTATCGGTATTAAAGTAGTTATGCCTTGGTCTCTGAATGGCTCAGATTTTAGCTCATCTTTGAGGTACGCTGAGGACCATATCAAACAGCTTGAAGTGTACATCCATATATTTTGGTCTTGGGTTCACCTCAACTTGTGGATCACCAAGAAACCTTGGGATCCTCCATGGTTTTGTGCACTGGTGAGGTATAATGAGACTCCATTTGTCTCAGGTATTAATTAAGTCCTACAGCTGCATGGTGTAGAACGGGGCGTAAGATCCTTTTTTGGGGTAGTTTTAGATTTTATGGAGGACTGTGCATAGGGGCTGTGAAACTTTATCAGAAAATGGGTTTAAAGTTGGAGCGTCTATGGACTTCATCCACCACTGGCAGTGTCAGGCCTGGGTGACGAGGTGGCTGTGAAGTGGAGCAAGTCTATCAGCATACTACCTTAGCTCACGTGATTAGTATCTGTGTTCAGGCTTTGTTGGACTTCCATACGGTGCACCAGTAAGTCTCGGTATCATACCTGTTGTTTTAGTGGTTTAACATAAATGAGTGTGTGAGTGCTATATAGAGGGTCTCTGGTGGGGAATCTTGGATAGTTTCCTCATATCATATTTATAGTATTATTTGTGTGTATAGTATAGAATAGTATAAATTTGAGGTTGAATAAAGATATAGTCCCCAGCTCAACCCACTCGGCAATACCCCCACTTCCTGCCTAACTGTTGATCCAGTGGAAGGCAAAAAATACACCAACAGGATTAAGGGGGAAAAAATTCCATCCTGTCTCCAAGTGGCATATCCCTGGATCAACTGTACTTGATGTATCATACCAGTAACCTGCAACATTCCTTGCTTTCAGAAACTTATCCAGCTTCTTTTGAAACTATCCAATGAACCTGCTATCACAACTTCCAGTGGAAGAAAGTTCCATAGTTTTACCATTCTCTCAGCGAAAAAAAAAGTTTCTGAACTTGAAGACTAAATTTATTTTTTTCAAGCCTTAAGGTATGTCCATGTGTCCTCTGACATGTTCTTTTGGTGACACCTTACCCTGGGCAGTTCTATAACACCCCTTAGCCTCAATGCATCCACACCTTGCATTCAGAAAGTCCCTAACAACTGGCTGTTATATGCTAATGGACTTTCAAGGGTACTTATTGCCAACAGATTCTTGTACAAGTGATTCTGAATTGAGAAAGCCAGTTGAATGACTAGCGAAAGGTCTTCAAGAACTAACAGTTGATCTAACTGAATACAAGATATACCATGACCTGGATATAATACAAGTTTATCCAATTGTCTTTATACTCAAGTTCTTACATTCCCTTTTTTATTTAGTTGTCCTTGACATACTTTCATTTTTCCAAGACGGCCTTGAGGCTGACCTAGCCAGCTGCCCAGGCATGATTGGTGCTATCAATATAAAATGAGGAGTTTGGTTGTAGTCCATGCTCGTTCTGAACCTCCAGTCCACAGAGACACTTGGTGTCCTTTAGATGATTCTTGCCTTCACCCTTGCTAATTGCAACATATATGTTTTGTTGGGTCAATACATTTGTGGCCAATTCTTACCAAAATTAGTCCAACTGTTGTTTCTGGATCTGTATGGTAGTATGTTAGACAGGTTGGCCACATTGTCTTAATCTATTTCGCAACCTTAAGCAACAAGAAGCTGCATCTCATGGTTAGACAAAGTCTAAAAAAAAAAACAGCGTTGTGCTAGCTGTGCTTCTGTGCTCTATTGTAGTGCATGCGATCACCATTTTTTGCATGTTGCATGCGCTCTGATATAAATATCAGAAGCGTTGCGCATGCACACATAATTATGAACGGAAGTGCGTGCAATGCATGTTACCCAGATCACTGGGTAAAAAAGCAGTTACCATATATACTCGAGTATAAGTCTTTCCGAGTCGTGGTACATATTTTTACCTGAAAATGTGTAAAAACTGACTCAAGTATAAGCCGAGGTAGAAATTATGACCACTACTGCCTTCTGATTCAGTATTGTTTTGTGGCTTAAGTTGCCCTTTAAAAGGACAACAGATTTCCCATACATTAATCCCATACAGTAATAGCCAAATTCAGTACTAGTAACCCCCAATTCCTTGGCAAATCCAGATGTTTGGAAACTACAACTCCAGCATGCTTTGGTAGCTGGGAGTTGTAGTTTCTAAATATGTGGAGTGGCAAGGTTCAATAAACTTTTAATTAAGCTTACCATCATTTACAATTCTCCTGACCCCCTTATAGTAAGGGCACTCTGACCCCCATATAGTAAAGGACTATCTGATACAAAATGTCACCTGAGAGTCGTAGTTTCAAACAGTCACAAACTGAGAAGACCAGACTTTAGGAAGCAGGAAGGAGTGCAAATGCAGATCAGCTCCTGTAACTTTCTAAACAGGTGAAGGATTTTTTTAACACATTGCCACCTACTGGTTACAATCCGCAATTTCAGAATTTGGATCTAAATTAGGACTTGACCCCAGTATAAGCCGGGGCTAGGTTTTCAGGCTAATTTTAAAGCATGAAAATCTCGGCTTATACTCAAGTATAACAGCAATGCTGGAGTGACTGGAATGGGTTAAACTCCTCTGACATCTGTTTTAACAGAGGTCATAGCCATCAAAGTAACAATCTCTCATAGAACAAAGTAACAAACTTCTATCTGCACCTGCACCAGGGTTGCCAGATATTGGCCACCCCAGAGCGGGAAGGGCAGGGCTGTGATGTCCAATGACATCACGGTGAGTGGGGTGGGCCATGGCAAAGGCGTGGCTAGGGGCTGGGCCAGAGGTGGAGTTAGGGTAAATTGGGAGGGGAGTGAGCTAACTGGACGGGGCTGCCAGGGCCGTCTTTGGATGGGATTTTAGCCGTGAATGTGGGACTCGGGATTTTGTCCTTGCAGTTTGGCCAAGGGCCTGCAACCCTGACCTGTGATATGTGGACCTCGATGGTTGACATTTAAACTTTTGATCCGGAAACCAGTGTGCGCTGTTGATATGTTTGATTGCATTTAACAAGCATTGTTCAACAGCAGAGTGCTAACAGGGAATGCTGGAGTTGTAGTTTTTAAAACATAGCATAAATATCTACACCCATATAAAGGTGTTGATATTTCACTGCAGCTTCACCTGCTCCCTACCCATAATCCTCTGTTATGGTATCTGCTCATGTAACGTTTACAGTCTCCCAGAATGCAAATTTAGACTGTGGGTGAAGATTGAAATGTATATTCTGCAGGACATAGTTATAAAATCATGGATAGGTAACCAGTAGATCTCCAGATTTTGAAAACATAAACTGAGTTGTAGTTTTTAAACCATCTGGATAACTACTGGTTACCTATCCCTGTCACGGATCAACAAGAAAATAGTTGCAGATAAAGATTTAAAATGAGCTGAGGCCCATAGGTAGTGTAGAAGTTGGGGACAGTAGAGGCCCATGGTGTTGGGGACAGTAGGGATATATTATATAGATATAAAATTCCTTTAGTTAGTGTTGATGGGAGAGGATCACCCTGCCTGCTCTGTACTGTGCATTGCACTCTATACTAGGGATCTCTTACCTGGTCTACATGGCTTGAAAAATATAACCATTCCACTACAAATGAAAGAAAGATGAGGACAGATAATTAAATTGTAATTAAAACCAGCATGTATGTACAGGTATTCCAGCTCCTTAAAGTTTCAGTAACATAAGTCAAATATATTAAATATATCATGGCCATAAAATAGTAACTTTTTGAAATAACGAAAGCAAATAGGTAAACAGCACAGTTGAAATATAAAGACAAATTGTACAGGAAAAAAAAGTTGTCCAACATAATTAGAAAGCCTTGAATAAGCTTGTTTGATACAATTGCTACAATACACGACCCCCCAAACAGACGCAACGCTCTTGTCAGTGTCTGTCTGCCAGCACTGAATTTGCCTTCAAATTTCTTAAAGGGGAAGTTCAGTACAAAAACATATGCTTTTCAGAAAAAAGAGCAGTATTTTTTCATCCCAATGACCTTAATCTGCCAATTCAGAATTGTGTCTGTGCATAAATAAATGCAACCAAATACTGACTTCCTGTTTGCAGGACCCCTAGTAGAGCCCATTATGGTGTATGGTCTTGCCCTTGACCCAGCGCCTGGGTTGATTCAGTTGCTCAGTAGAGATCTGAGAATCTTTGACCCATCCAACAGCCAATCAGTAGTATTTACTGTTAGGAACATTCCAAGGAAGTGGTGCATCCTGGGAAGAAGGACCGTTAGAACATGAAATGTCAGATCACTAATGTCAACAGCAGGGAACAGCAAAGGGTATGAAATCAACTGATTTTTCAAAATGGGAAAGAATATGTAGAATAATTAAGAAGGCATTACACAAACTACCGTATGCTCAAGTATAAACTGACCAGAGTATAAACCAAAGGTACCTATTTTTACCCAAAAAACAAGTAAAAGTTATTGACTCGAGTATAAACCAAGGGTAGAAAATATGAACTCCGCAAACCCATAATTACGGTAGTAAAAGGAGTAATAATACCAGAATCCAATAACCAACAATTCCATGACTACGGATGTTTGCAAGACCGCGGGGGGGAAAAAGATGAGAACCCAGACAGCCATACCAAGATTAGCCCCCACAACCAATTACTCCTTTACTTTAAATTAAGACACAGACTTTTTGGGTGAACAACCGGCCACGGCTTATTTTATTAAATTAACATAATTTAGCATAATTTGCATAAATTTGCATACTTTCATAAATATGCCCCTTTGGCATATTTCCACCACTGTACACCCTTGCTCGCAATAAACCATCCTTGTTGTTAACCATCATAGCTGTAGAACTCAGCTTTGAATGCCAACCTCTGTCTAGCCAGAGGGCATGTAATGGCTCCATCCATATCCAGCAAGGGTGTACCCGCCAGCCGTGACTCCAACAAAACTTTTAACCAATAACATGAGAACAGGGAGGGAGGAAGGGATGAGCTGTTGTCCGGTCACCGACGCTGAGGAAAATGGCGTTGGCGACCTCGTGGCTCCGCCTTTTATGGACGCGGCACGGCGTAATTACGTTATCGCCGCGCCGCTTCCCATCCCGCGAGACCTGCTCGCATTCGGAACCAACAGGGGGAGGACACGGAAGGCTTCTGGGAGAAAGGTGCACCCTCCCCCTGCGGTCAGACGCCCCACCCTCTAATCGCGGTGGGGCTCCCAACTACAACTCCCGGCATGCTTTTGTTGCTGTGAGTTGTAGTTTTTAACAGCTGGAGTAGCAAGGCTCAACATTAATGCTCCCTACAGAACAATCTAAGTCATTTGGAACCCCCATAATAAAATAATCATGTATTTATTCATCCACAGTTCCTCCTCACCCACCCACCCACTTAATCACCCACCCATCCACTCACCTACCCATCCACTGCACAGACTGAATAGCCCCTAAACCCCCCCATACACGACAAGAGCAAGAGTAAAATGGATTTTCTTACTTGCTCTGGTATGGAAGGACAGAGGGCTGACAGGTGAAGCGTTTTTCCTGATCCTCCATGACGATGCTACATCTGCTGAAGGCCGAGTACAGGGCGTGCGTAAATCACATGCCTGACAGGCGTAACTTACGTGCCCGATGTGCCCGCGCCTACTGACTGCTCTGGACTGCCCTCCTCCTTCGCCGCTGGAGTCTGCTACAGCCTGCTGCCTACGGAAAACAGTATGCCCCGAGTATAAACCGAGGTTAGATTTTTTGCTTAATTTTAAAGTATAAAAACCTCGGTTTATACTCGAGTATATACGGTAACAATTTAACAAATATTAATAATTTCCACTGAACTGTCCCTTTAAGAAAATGCTGCAAGAATTGATAGCTCTGTAGAATCCCAGGCGGCACATTCAATGACTAACGGCTTTAACATACAGCTAAATATGTCTGATTGCTTAATATACTGTCTTCCGGGTT
This sequence comes from Hymenochirus boettgeri, assembly GCA_019447015.1. Classification (NCBI taxonomy): domain Eukaryota; kingdom Metazoa; phylum Chordata; class Amphibia; order Anura; family Pipidae; genus Hymenochirus; species Hymenochirus boettgeri. Next base: position 39,824 of record JAACNH010002145.1, read on the forward strand.
TCAACTAGCCTTCGTTCGGTCTCATAATATTAGCTGACTGCTGAGTAAACAATGGGCCTTTAGAAAATTTTGATTCAAGAGTAAAAGAGAAGCAGTAATTTAAAGCATAGTAAATGACTCGGTACAAATAGCCTGGCTACGAGCCAAAAGCTCCGTTCAAAATAAAACAACTGCGACATCTCTGTTTTCCTCTTAAAAGTCAAATCAGCCACATTTGATTTGCAATCTTGTATATGACACAGGAAATGTGAGGTGTCTCGGGATTCGTTATTAATCACTCAAGCTTCCATCTCTTTACTGGAGCAGAAAGTTGTGATTTCAGGCACTATATTATAGTTTAGTGAATGAACTAGGAATGGGGCTGCTTTTCTTAGGATCAATTATAAAATCACTTATTGTCTTTGCACCATAGTCTTTTTTTAGTAACAAACTGGGCAATAAATGGGAATGGCTTTTTATTCCTGCAGGTCCAAATTAGAAGATAAACTTGATGTTCAAACAATATGAAGATGTCCCTCTACATCATAACATAATTGATTTATTAGGTATTTTCTGCCAGTTTTAGTCTCTTCCACGTTGAGCTTGGGAGGATTCCACAGAGGTGAACACCATTGTGACACGAACCTTTCAGATATTGACTCTGCTATATAGACAGTCAGTGAAACACCATTTTAACCATTCATAAATCTTCATTATGGATGGAATCTAATTAAGATTTTTATGAGACAGACAACGAGAGGAGCAAGAGAAACAGATTCAGGAAAACAGAGAGAAAGAGAGAGAGGGAGAGAAAGAGAGAGAGAGGGAGAAATGCAAACCAAAAATTCAATATTTGTAGCCTTGCCATGGGAATAACTCATAGAAATGTTTTGTATTACTTCTTCTCTATTGTGTTAGACAGAGAACCAGTAAATTGCTGTCTTTGATCTTGTTAGTAGCAAATGTAACTGCCTTCTCCCTGCACTTGGGAAAAAAACACACATTTGCCTTCTTGACTGCTTTGATCTATTCCCATGGTGACAATCCAAAAGTCAAGTTCCCAGAAAGTTGCAGTTTCATCTGCATTCTATGGACTGGGGTGTTAAAATTACTTTTCCAGCCAAGGCTTTTGCACTGCCACAAGTGTATCTCAATAACGCAATCAAAAGCTATTCTGTTAATATAATTGTTAACGCAGCAACTTCTATTCCAGAGCTTTGCTAGGTGAACAAGCAACCTTCCAGTTTTGAACAGTTCCATTATATCCTATGTCAGTAAAATGATACTTACCAGCATTGCCCCTCTAAACTGTGCACTTGCTCACATGCCAACACATCCGGTACTTAAAATTTAATATCGCGTTTGCGCTACTTTTAGTACATGATTTTGATGCCGGCTAATAGTTAAAATCATCCTGTGGGTAAATCCCTTTTGGGGATATTGAATCGCAGAAGGGAGATTTGCCCAGATCGATAGCAGTTCTGGGTAAATCTCCCCCCTTGTGTCTTTTTGCTGTGCTGAGTCTTGGGTTGGTGTAAGACCTGCGACATAAAATTGCCTTCCACAACATCACCTTGGTAGCAGAGTTTGGCTGATCATTAGCACCTCTTTATTCTAATTAGTTAATGATACATAACTAATAACATACTATAAGCTAAAATCCTACAAAATTCCTGACTATGTGCATGTGTACCTGTAAGAATTGATGCTGGTTGATAAAAACAATTTATATTTGAGAAATCATGATTACATTGCAGCATTTATTTTACATCTGCCAAAACTTCTACACCGAACTGTACAAGTTTTTGCAATTTCTGTCAAATGATACATGTTAATTTAATTGTTATTGGATCCCTGCGCAGTCTGACAGAGACCAACAGACATTTTTCATTGGAAAGGACCAATCTGGTGAATGCTAGCAGGGGTGTTCCTAGAGTTTTTGACACCTGAAACAACTTTTAAATGCCACCTACCGGCAGAGGGAGGGGGACAACACGTGAAGCGGCCATGGCTTCCTCATGGAAGGATTTTTTAACTGCCGCCTATTAGGATAACTGCCTCCTACAGGATAACTGTATTGCCTCGATGCATTTTTTTTTAAAAAACTGCTTTCAAAAGAGTAAAGGTATGCAGCCCTCCCTATATGTTTTTTTTCCTGATTTCGAGCTTCTCTCTGCCTTCAATTAGCCACACTGTGAAGGGGGTGTAACAATTCTGTCTGCCTGTAACTGTCACTCAAAACTAACAGTGAGAAAACACTCCTCCACCCATCCTTGATCAGCTTGATTATGTAGGCTGTATCCTAGCAACCAAACAGTTCAAGTTTGTTTGACTGACAGAGGAGGAGGAGAGAGGTTGTAACAGACATTCCCACCAGCCAATAACAAGTGATATGTTGATCATGGCCCTGGGCCGTCTAGGAGGCGGACTTTTAGCACTCATCTTTTCTGTGTGATATCCAAGGGAAGGCAGCACGGTTGTAAATGAAAGTAAGCGATTTCAGCTGCTGGAAGTGTGGACATGTAATGGGGGAGATTTTTTGTTTTTTGGGGTATTGTGTTCCTTTTAGTGTTCAGCAGTGGCGTGCCCTGAGCAAATGTTTCAGTTTGCTTCATGGTAGGGGCACCCCTGAATACTAGCAATGGTTAACACCTGCCCAATAATAATAACATTCTTAGGATGGGTCATATTTATAAAGCGGTAAAAAAAATGATACCACATCTTTAATGATCGTTATAGTGATCATTAATTAATAATCATTATCGAAAATCGTTGATAGCGATTGTAAATGTACAATAGCGATCGTAAATCTACAACCACAATTGTAGATTTACGCTCACCCATATAATATCATTGCGGTAGTTTACTACCGCATGGTTTTCTACGCAGTCATACATATATGCCCACTGTCATACAGTAACGAAAACCCACAGTACTGCAAACTTGCGATACCGCAGGCTTTTAAATATGGCCGATCTGTCAGGAGTAGTGATGTTCGAAAACAGTGAGTTTCGTTTTGGATCCAATAGAAGTCAATGGCAGATTGATATTTAATATCAAACATTTTTAATAATCGGTATAGAAAGTACGATAATTGGTATAAAATCTTTGATGTTAAATATCAAGTATTTGATAATCGGTATCAAAACTTTTTCGAAGTTCCCTAAACATTTTGGTTTTGAAAAGTGACTCGGAACTTTTATGTATTTTTATGAACGTAATCATGTTGTGTCCAGATATGCCTCTAATCTCATTACGTATCAACGTTTCATTGATGATGTCCTTTTTTATTCGGGCAGGGCACAGAAACATCTTTAGTGACTAAGCTACAAGTTTTAAATTAACTTGAAATGCCAATAGGTGTGATCTACCAGTAAAGTAAGGAAAAGATCAATTTTTTGAATGTGACCATTAAGTTGGGTGAAAAAGGATTACAATATTCTTTGTTCAATAAGGAAACAGATAGAAATACTCTCCTGCACTAATAGTTTTCATCCAGGTACACTCAAGCGGTCATTACCTATATCACAATTTTGTTGTGTCATCAGGAATAACTGATTCACAGGTGTTAAATATACAGCTAGATAATATGAAACAAAAATTTCTACAAAGAGGTTATACACCCCAAGTATTGGATAGAGCCTTGCATTTGGCTAAATTGCCCTGTTCATCTATATCTCTATCTATCTATCTATCTATATACTAGCAAAAGTGTGCCTGTTGGTGCTCAGTGGAAATTATGTGTGTATGTTTTGGTATGTGTAGTTGCAGAGCTCACAGGAACCATCAGGAAACATCCAAGGGGGCAATAATTAGTCTGAAGGTCCTAAAAAAAAACCCAAATAATCGCATCATATTAAATGAACAAACACACACTTATATCCTCCCTTACCTATACTACCTGCCAGCTAGAATATAGAGGGTCTATGTGGAATAAACCTGCAGGGCTGAGAACTGACCCAGGCAATCTAAACAGCACCTTTGGGCAATCAAAAGCAGCCCATACATATATCCGATTTTACTTTCCCGACCGAGTGCTCCCGCGACATTAGACCGATCCTGCAAGAACCGCCTGTCTGTGGCATAGAAGAATGGGAAAGGTGGTTCTGGCAAGATCAAACTAATATTGCATGAGCGCTTGGTTGGATTAGTAAAATCAGATATATGTATAGCCACCTTAAATCCTACAAAGTATCCTGATTAACATGCAAGGTTCATATTTATTAGTATTTACCACAACAAGTTTAACTAACCTATAGGGTTAGGACTTGGGAGCACAGGATACTGATTGAATATACATGTTAGGGAGAGGTGTGGATAGAGGAGCTAAAAGCTCCCCACAGAGTATAAAATGAAATAGAGCTTTCTTATAACAGAAGGTACCTCATAGAATCATGTTATTACAATAGCATTGCCTTAATAATCTAACATAAAAACACATATTTCTCACTTAAAGAAATGGGTGGGGACATGCAAAGTATCTTATTTATTGCCTGTGGCAAAGGCATGTGTCTAGATATAATACAGCCTAATGGTATAGAGCAGGCGTGTTTAACTTGTGACCTTTTACGTTTTTGAAAACCACAATTCCCAGCATTCTCTGTTTGCAGTAAGTTTTTTCTTAATATCCTGTAGCTAAGGCATCTGTTTAGATCTAATACAGCCTGAGCTTGTACGAATCCCAGCATTCTCTGTTTTGCAGTTAGTGTCTTCTTAATGAACTTTTCACATATTTAAAACTACAACTCCCAGCATTCCCTAACAGAATTCTGGAAAACTTGGTTTTCATACATCCTGAAATAAAGACATTTTCCTGACTTACAGACATTAAAAGCCCACGGTCATGCTTTAGCGCTTCCTACCCATGGGTTTGAACATGCAAGTGATTCATCTGCCCTTCCCTTACATCCATAGCTATTAGACTATTGTATTAGGGAAGCATTATATGGGTCGATTGGTTGGCGCAACGTTAATGCCCGCTTTGCAGCAGCAGTGCGAGTACCAGAAGAGGCACTCGTGCGGCCGTTTCAAACTAATTTGCCAGAGGTTGTGTGCCTCTTTACACGTAAGTATTAAATACCAACTAATAGCTGGCGATAAATAATTATGTGCAGGTGAGATTCACCCAAAATCGCACAGCCTCTGGTAAATACCGTAGGGGAGATTTGCCCAGAGAGATTGTGCCTCTGGGTGAATCTCCCTGTTAGAGTCCTAAACTTTACCATATTTGCACTCACTTCCAAATACCACCTACCTGGCAGTTATAATCTATAAAGTCTAAAGGTTTGTGCACACATGCGATCACTGGTGCCGACACATGACGTGTGCGAACGGCCATTTTGGATTATATTCGTGCCGTGTATCGACAGAACGGCCATTTTAGCCGATAAAGTGCCCATACATGGCAGGATTACCGGCCGTTCGTACACATCGTGCGTCACGGGTTGGCACCCACGATCGCATGTGTGTACGAACCTTAAGGCTGGTTAAACACCAGTAACGAACCAATAGTGCCATGGATTAGTCGGCTGGAAATATGTGATGGTGTGGGGTGGCCAGCCGCGTCCGAGTTCGGTCATCCGTATCAGACAAATGAGTCAGTTAGTAAGTCACAGTCAATCATGCATTTCCCTATGGAACCACATGATCAGTCTGTCCCATGTGCTGCTGGCTGCAGCCACTGTTACTGTGACCAACAGCCATCTGTCCGGGCAGGGCTCTCACACAAAGCAAATGCTCAGTTGGGACACATGTATTATATGTATCCAGACAAAATGGTATTAACCTGCAGATCTGAACACAGATCCAGGGAATCCTGCCACAATGTGCAATTCAATCTGAACAGCTCCATTGGACATCCTGAGGCCCTA